>JAJJLH010002470.1:0-20783 GCA_023806865.1 Isotricha sp. YL-2021a | reverse complement strand
TTAATATTATGTTATGATATATCTTTTAATAATTTTTTATTAATTAACTTATTAATAATATGTGAATATATCTTAAGTAAAATATCAAATGAAAGCTTAGGAATTATTTGTGAATTTAAATTAAATGATTCTCAAAAAAAATATAAATGAAGAGTTAGATTATACTTTTCATTTAATGGTGTTCTTTAAATTTAATATAAAAAATAAAATATAACACAAATTCAATATCAAATGTTATTAGAATCATAATAAAAAAATTATCAAAAAAACAAAAAAATAGATAATATCATATTATTATATAAAAGAATAAATGAAAAAAGCCATGATGAAATCAATCAATTTTTTAGAGAAAATATAATTAAAGTTTTAAAACCCAAATTCAAGTGTTTTAAGAGAAAATTCAAATTTTTTTTCTGTAGCTCCTCCATATTGAAAAATCAAAAATTTAAAAAATTATACTTTCAGCATCAGATTCAGATGAAACAATAATTAGCTTTAAAGTAAATCACAAAAATAATTTCTGAAGGAATTTTAAAAGTAAGACTAAAATATTTGAATTTTTAGAAACATTAGGTAAATATTATGAATTTATAGTTTTTACTGCAGTACTCAGCTGATTTATTAATTCATGTTATTGAAGAAAATAAAATATATTTTGATTATAGATTATATAGACAACATATTGTTATTATAGATAATGATTTTGTAAAAGATTTATATATATTAGGAAGACCTATTTTGATAATATTATACAAAATTTCAGATTACAAAAAGAAAATGGTATTCATATTAGAGCTTTTTGGGGAGAAGATCATTATGATACTGTACCTATTCATTTATGACATATTTTAATTAATATTGCTAATGAAGCAGGAGATGCTAGAAATAGTTTAAATTCTTAATTCAAATGAATCATTATCTTCATCATTAAAAACTTTATAAAAATGTTCTTTTATTCCAATAGAATTATAATTAATTTTTGTTAATATTTCTCCTTCTTGTAAAATATTAAAATTTTCTAATAAAAAAGAATTTATTTTTTTTTCTCTTACTACTAAATTATTCAAAGATATTTGTTTTTTAAATTTCATAAATCCATTCAATAACTTATGTCTATAATATATAAAAATTAAATTTTCAAATAATTTAATTAAACTTTTTGATATATTTGAATCAAAAGATGAAATTTTTATCCCATTTAAATTAATCATATTCTTATCAATTAATTCATTTGTTAAATTTAATTGTTTTAAAAGTTTTGTACCATATTCATTTTTATATTTATTATTATTCTTAACTAAATTAAGTGAATATTTTAATAATAATTTAATAAATTCTTTTGAACAAGGTTTATTACCAAAATCAATAAATGTTGCATTAGAACATATTGATATTCTACTATTTAATAAATCTTTATCATCATTTTGATTTTTAAAGCTTTGATGTTCTATATTTAATAATTCTTCTTCTTTTGAATATAAGATTTTATATATTTTTTTACTTAAATTTAATTTTTCATTTTGTTCCTTTGCTATTATTTCAGGTGTTTTAATTGGGATATCATCTGATATATTCATTTCTTTTTTTATAAAATTACATAAATTTTTTATTGTATTATAACTTGTTAAATTATTATTATTTTCTTTATTTGTATTACATATTTCATATTGAAATACTAAAAAAAGTAAATTTTGTTCATCATTTTTAGAATTTTTCCCTTTTAATTTATTTATCTCTTGTTTTAATGATTCATTCCAATATTCAATATTATTATTTAACATATATTTATGGAAAATATTAAATATATTTAAATTGAAATTAATTTTTGATGAATTATTAGTTTTTTTTTTAGTTAAAAAATAATTATCTGTTTCATAATTAACTAAACTTTTCACTCTAAAAAAATTATAAATTACATTTTCAATATGTAATTGTCTATCTTTTTCAGAAGAAACTTCATCAATTATTTTAATTAATTTATTAAAAAAATTTAAAGCATCATCACATTTATTCAATGAAATATATGATAATATTAAATTACATAATATTTTTATTTTTAATTGTGTTAATTTTTTATCTATTATTAATACTTTGTTTAAAGTATTATATGAAGATTCTGCAAATTTTAATGATTCTTCTAAATCTCCTTTATAAAATAAACATATTGAATAATTACATAATGAATCTGATAAATTAAAATAATCTTCTAATTGAGTTGAAATATTTATACAGTTTTTAAAAAAAGGAAGTGAATTTTCATATTCTTTATTTGATAAATTATTATATCCTTTTATTAAATCATTTATAAAAGTAATTTTTAATTTTTCTTTTTCATTTAATTCAAAATTTTTATTACTATCTATCCTTGAAAAATTATTATTAATACTATTTTTTCCAGATAAAATATTATTTTTTTCAGACTTTTTATTACTTAAAAAACTATTTTTATTTGAACTATTATTATCAGAAATATTATTATTTCCAATACTAATATTACTATTAGAAATATTACCATCCATATCAAGTCTAGTAAGCATTTTATTAAATTAAAAAATTAATATTTGATATAATATAAATAAAATTAATGAAACTAAATAAATTTTATTTTTAGAATAATATAAAAAAAATAAAAAAATAAAAAAATTGAATTGAATGAGTTTGAATTATAATAACAATTCAATTTATAATAATCCTTTAAAAGAATCATTACTAAATATATCAACAAATCCAGATCAAAGAGAATCTTCAAGAACAATTCTTTTTGATTTTGATTATAACATTGAAATAAATTTTACAAAAAATAAATTAAATGAAAAAAATCAAATTACTCAAACAAATAAAATATCAACATCAAAATATACAAAATATAATGCAATTCCCAAAATTTTATTTGAGCAATTTTCAAAAATGGCAAATATATATTTTTTAATAATTGCCTTTTTACAAATGATAAAAGAAATATCAAACGCTGATGGAAAACCAGTAATTTTATTACCATTAAGTGTAGTAGTTTTAATAAATGGAATAAAAGATTTTTATGAAGATTGGAAAAGGAAAATAAGTGATGATGAGGAAAATTCAAAAAAAACATATATTTATAATCCATTAAATAAATGTTTTGATTTAAAAGAATGGAAAGATATTAAAATCGGAGATATTATTAAAATTAATGATAATGAATTTTTTCCTTGTGATTGTTTAATTATTTCAACAAGTGAACAAAATGGAATTTGTTATATTGAAACTAAGAGTATTGATGGAGAAACAAATTTAAAATTTAAAAAAGCAAATTTAAAAATTATTACTGAATTTAATAAAGAAGGAAATAATAATAATAATTTAACTGATGAAGATCGTTTAAAAAGATTTGATGGATGTAAAATTCAATGTGAAAAACCAAATGAATTTATATATGAATTTAATGGGAAATTTATATTTAATTTATTAAATGAAAATCCAACTTTTTTAGAAAATGAAAATTTTCTTTTAAGAGGTTGTTCTTTAAAACAAACTAAATTTATTTATGCATTTGTAATTTATGTTGGACATGATACAAAAGTAATGAAAAATTCTCCGATTTTAAAAGATAAAGTTTCAAAAGTTGAAAAAATTATGAATCATCAAATTTTTGTAGTTTTCATTATTTTAATTTTTATAAGTTTAATAAGTTCAATTGTAGGAATATTTCAATTAAGATATAATAATAAAAACTTATCTTATTTATTTGGAGTAAAAGAAAATTATTTTGAAAAAAGTTTTTCTTTTAATAATTTATTAACAAGATGTGGAACTTGGATAGTTTTATTAAATAATATAGTACCAATATCACTTCTTGTTACTTTAGAAATGGTAAAATATATTCAAGGAATGTTTATTTCTTGGGATATTTTTATGTATGATAAATTAATGAAAACTTCTCCAATTGTTCAAACTTCAACTTTAAATGAAGAATTAGGACAAGTTAAATTTATTTTTAGTGATAAAACTGGAACTTTAACTAAAAATTATATGGAATTTAAAGGAATGTCAATAGGAGAAAAAATTTATGGTTTTGAAGATGAAAATAATTACAATGATATAAATATTAATTTAAATATAAATGATAATAATGAAAATAAATTAAATTTAAAAGATAATTTTGGTATAATTACAAATTTTAATTTTCGAAGTAAAGAATTTGAAAATGATTTATTAAATAAAAATAATTTTCAATATAATTTAATAAATTTATATCTATTATCATTATCAATTTGTCATAGTGTAATAACAGATCAACATTCTTTTCCTCAAATTCAATATAAATCATCATCTCCAGATGAAACAGCAATGGTAAATTGTGCAAGATATTTTGGTTATATATTTTCAAGAAGAGATATTTTTAATAATTTATATTTAAAAGATAAAAATGGTAATGAAACACAATATAAAATTTTAAATATTTTAGAATATACAAGTGAAAGAAAAAAAATGAGTGTAATTTGTGAATGTCCAGATAAGAAAATAAGATTATTTTCAAAAGGTGCTGATAATGTAATTAGTGAATTAATAACTGAAAATAAAGAATTAATTGAAAAAACAAATAATCATTTAATTAATTTTGCTAAAAAAGGTTTGAGAACTTTAATGATAGCATATCGAGAAATATCAAATGAGGAATATTTATTATTTGAAAAAGAATATCAAAATGCTTTAAATAATCCAATTGAAAAAAATAAATTATTAAAAAATGCTTATTCTTTAATTGAAAAAGATTTTTATTTATTAGGAGCAACTGCAATTGAAGATAAATTACAAGATAATGTAAGTGATGTATTATATTCTTTTATTTGTGCTGGGATAAAAATTTGGGTTTTAACAGGAGATAAAAAAGATACTGCAAAATCAATTGCATATAGTTGTAAATTAATAACACATGATTTTATTATATTTGAATTTCCAGAAAATTCAAAAATAGAAAAAATAACAAAAAAATTAAAAGAATTTTGGAAAACTTTTTTTGAAAATGAAGAAGTAGTAAAAAATAACATAAATCTAGATATTAATAATATAAATCCTCAAAAGAAAAAATATGCTTTAATAATATCAGAAAATGAATTAAATAAAATAACACAAGATCCTCATTTAACAGATTTATTTTATTCAATATCAATAAGATGTAATAGTGTATTATGTTGTAGAGTAGCACCAAAGCAAAAAGCAGAAATGGTAAAATTAATAAAAAAAAGACAACCAAATACAACAACATTATCAATTGGTGATGGAGCCAATGATGTAAATATGATAACAACTGCAAATATAGGTATAGGAATTATTGGAGTTGAAGGAAGACAAGCAATGAGAGCATCTGATTATGCTATTAGTCAATTTAAATATTTAAAGAGATTATTATTTGTTCATGGAAGAGAAAGTTATCGTAAAAATTCTTTTATTGTTTGTTATAATTTCTATAAAAATTTCCTTTTTGTAATTCCTCATTTTTGGTTTGGTTTTTTAAATTATTTTAGTGGTAATTATTTATATGATCCTTGGATTTATCAATTATTTAATATTATTTTTGCTTCTTTTCCTATTATTTGGTTTGGTATTTATGATAAAGAAGTTTCATATGATATTTTAATGATTGATAATAGATATTATACACAAGGAATTATAGGAAAATTATTTCATCCTTTTAGATTTTGGAAATGGGTTTTTTATGGTATTTTACAAGCAATTTTTATTTTTATTTATTCATTTTATGGTGATATAACACCAATGAAAGATGGTTTTTTACAAGATTTACCAAGTTCAGGTTCAATTGCTTATAGTAATGTTGTTTTAATTGTTAATTTTAAAATTTTACAAACTACTTGTACACATAGTTTTATTAGTGGATTTTTATTTTTAGGTAGTATTATGTCTTATTATATTATTTTATTTTTTATGAGTTGGTATTGGAGATTTTTTAATTTTAATAATTTTTATATGATGTTTAGATCTATTAATTTTTATTTAAGTACTTTTTGTTTTATTATGATTTGTTTTACTATTGATGTTGGAATTGGAAAAATTTTAAGAGTTTATGATATTATTATTGACCCTTTACATATTAATTTAGATGATTTTGATAAGGATATTCAAGATAAAACTATTGAATTGATTAGAGCTGAGTTTAAAGATGATAAAAATAATAATAAAGAAAATTTTTATACTGGAAGTGCTTTTACTCAAAGTGAAAATAAAGAGATTTTAAATATTTAAGGTAGTTTTTTTTATAAATATGTGGTATTGTTTTTATTTATTATTTTAATTTTTATTTTAAATAAAAAATTAAAATTTATATTTTTTTTGATTTGTTTTATATATAATTATATTATTATTTTAAAATGTTATTTTTTTATTTTTATATTTATTATTTTTTTAATACTAATTTTTTAGGTGAATTTTTCTTTTTTACATTAATATTTTCCATTTTTTTATTAATATTTTCAATTTCTAATTTCTCTTTATTTTCATTTAAATCACCTTGAGATAAATTTCTTCTATTTTTATTTTTTCCATTTTCATTTTTTTGATTTTCTTTTAATTGATTAGATTGAATTTTCTTTTGTAAATTTGATAAATTTAATTTCGGAACCCCACTAACTTTAATACTATTATCTTTCTTATCATTTTCATTAATAACAATAGGAGTAAAAGAAGGATCAAATTTATTATCTTTATAATCTTGTTTATCACTAATTGAACTTATTTCTTTTTCTTGAGAATAATTATCAGAATTATTATTTTCATTTTCAACTTCATTATTCCATTTATCAATTATTCCTTCGACATCAACTCCATTTTTTTGTACTAATTTAATTAATATTATTAATTGTTCTTGAGTATCTTTATATGTTGATAATACATTTCTTATTTTACAATTTTCATCATAAATTTCATTAAATTTATTATCTAATTTCTCATTGTCTTCTATTAATTTTTGAATTAATTTTTTTTGAGCTGAAATTTTTTTTTCTAATTCTTCTTTTTCTTTTTTTAATTTTTTGAAATTAATTTCAAAATCTACTGTTTCATTTTGAGGTTCTAAACTTGTATTATTTATTATTTTTTTTTCTGAAAGATTTAAAGTGTTTATTATATAATTATTTGTATTTATTGATTTAAATGTTTTTGAATTGTTACTTTTATTTAAATATGGTTTTAAAGTTTTATATTTTAAAAATTGAGATGATGCTTGAAAATAATTTGTATTTGTTGTTGTTTTTTTTTCTAAATTATTTTCTTTATTTTTCTCTTTGCTTATTGAATTTTTTTTTAAACTTAATTTATTTCTTTGAAGAGGACTAAAGTTTTTTATTAAACCTACGTATCTTGATAATGATGTTGGATTAATTGAATTATAATTAATATTTGATTTTTTTTTATTATGGTTTGGAAATCCTTTTCCTTTATTTAGATTTATACTATAATTTGAAGTTTTCTTTTATTTTTCTATGTTAAATTTAATATATTATACATTGTGAAAACTGATTTGAGTTAATTTTAATTTTGGTCTTTCAACATTATTCATTTAAGGAATTAAAAAAATTTAAAAAAAATATAAAAACTTAATTTAAATAATATTAATAAAATATATATTATTAATATAAAAATATCAATATTCTTTATTATTTAAAATTTCATTTATTATTGATAATTATATAATTAAAATAATATTTTTTTAATATTTATTTTTTTTAATAATTCTTGAAATTAAAATTTATTTTAACTTAAATAATGAAAATTTAATTTTTAAAATCTTTGAATAATAGAATAATTATTTAATATTTATTTTTAAATTTTTCAAAAAATCAAAATTTTTTAATTTTCAGTGGTAGCATAAATATAACAATTAGGATCATCCTTATCTCTATAAATAAAATCTCTAGTAATCAAAGAATCAATTCTTGCTTTAATACTAGCAATTTTAATTTTAAATCTATCTAATTGACTAAGAACTGTATTAATTAAATCATTATGACCAATTTTTTTCTTAGCTTTTAAAATTCTAATAATAGTACCATCAATTGTTTCATTTCTTTCATCTTGAATTTTTTCTTTTTTAATATATTCTTCATCATATAATTGATTAATAATTTTTATTTCATTATCATTAAAAGTAAAATTCTTATTTAATAAATATGAATTATTTTCATTTTTTAATATTAATTTTATTTTGAGAAAAGGTTCAATTGATTTATTAAAATCATTAATATTTTCAAATTGAATTCCTTTTATTAAATCATTTTCATTAATTGAATTATCAAATCTAATTGAAGGATTATTAAAATATAATAAAATTACTCCTTGAAATGTATTACATATTAAAGTATATTTTTTATTTATTAATGAATATTCAATTTCCATTAATGAATTTGCAAAAGACCATTTTAAAATTCTTCCTTTGAATTTTTCTTTATAAAAATTATACATTGTATTAGTTAAAATATCTAATTCTTTAGGCATTAAAACTTTTCTTATATTTATATTAGAAGGCCAATTTTCATATGATAAAACATAAAAAGAAGAATCAATATTTTTCAAAATTAATTTACTATTATCATCAAGATTATAATCATTATCTTTTTCATTTAAATTATTTTTTTCTTCATTACAAATTTGATTTTTTCTATCTTTAAATTGATTATTCATTTCAATATTACTTAAATAATCATTAATCATTCCTTCAATTTTAATAGTATATTCAACACCACATTGAGTTTTTAATTTATTAATTAAATAAGTTTCACAATCAATAGAAATAATATCATTATTAATTAATCTATTACTAAGTAAATGTTTATGAATATCAATAAAAACATCTTTTTCACTTATATAAGGAAAAATTAATAAACCTTGATTTATTCCTTCAATTGAAGTATCATAATTCAATGAAATTTTATATGATTTTCTTAAATATTGATCAAAGTAAAATGGAAGTAAATATGAAGTATTAATATTATCTTGATCACTTTGAATATCTTCTAAAACTTCTTTAAATATTACATTAAATAAACTATTTCCTTCAAAACATGATATTATTTTTGACATTTTTTCTTGGAAAATTAAATATTTTTGTAAGAAATCTGTTTTTGTTGCTATATCTTTAGGTGGAATATTTTTTTTTAATGGAGTATTTAATTGATAAATTGTTAATAATTCATTAAATTTTGTTTTTGAAAATTCTTTAAATAAATTTAAAAGAATACTTACAGTTGTTTCATTTTTTGAAAATATTTTAAATGTATATATTAATCTTTCTCTTTGTTCAGTTTCATTATTTAATAAATATGTAAATCCATCATTGAAATATAATATTAATTGTGATTTATTATAAAAAATAATTTCAGTTAATTTTTTTAAAATCAAATTTACATTTTCACTTGGAAGATAAAGTTGTAAATTCTTTTCTTCAGTTTCTAAAACTTTTTTACCAAAATCCATATAATTAATATAAGAATCTTTTAAATTTTTCTCAGATAAATCTTTATAATAATTAATATTAGAATCAATAATAATATCAATAAAATCAGTTTCTTTAAAATAAATAAGAAATTCAATAAAAACTCTTAATTTTTCAAAATCAATATTTTCACCTTTTCTAGAAGAATCAATTAAATTTAAAAAATTTTCTTTAAGTATATCACTTAATTTATCATAAACTTCAGTTTTGAAAATTTTTTTCAATTCTAATTCAAAAGATTTATTCCTTTCAATAAGCATTTTTACTCTAGCTAAATAACTAAAAACTCTGATTACCCAATTTAAAACAATATTTTCATATGAAGTCCAATAATCTATAAAAACTAAAACAGAATTTGAATTTTTAACTTTTTCAAATGTGTTTTCGCAAAAAAATTTTAAAGTTGAAATTAATCTTTGATTACATAAATTTCTCACTTCATTATTTTTATTCATTAATATATCATAAACTTCACTGTATAATATTAAATAATCCTTTTTTGAAATATCAAATATTTCTTTATTATTTGGATTTTTTGCATATTCTAATACTTTTATGAAACCTAACTCATCTATTATTTTCCATTTTTTTTCAAAAGTTTCTATTTCACTTTCTTCCATTCTTTTTTTTTTTGATTTAAAATTATTTTTTTATATTTTAAATTTTATATTTGAAATATATATATGTGGAAAAAATAATAAAATATTATTTATTTTTATATAATTATTAAATTTCATTTTTAGTTTTTTTAATTATTTAAAAATATTAAATGGAAGATTCAAAATCAAATGAAAAAATTCAAAGAAAAATTAAATTAAAAACTTTAGATAATAAAATAACAGAATTAACAGTAGATAGTGAAATAAATATAAAAGATTTAAAAAAAATAATTAGTCAAAAATTTAACAATATTGAAATAGAAAGAGAAAGATTAATTTTTAAAGGAAAACAATTAAAAGATGAAGAAAAATTAAGTGACCATATAACAAAAGATAATGAAATAATTCATTTAATGTTTAAAGCAATAGAACAAACTCAAAATAACCAAAATATAAATCAAAATAATCAAAATACTAATCAAAATAATCCAAATAATAATTTAGGGAATACATTATCTAATGTCTTATCAGGATTATTAAATAATACATCAGTAATGAATTTAACAAATGTTATTTTTGGAAATGCAGATGGAAATCAAAATCAACCAATTGCAGAAATTATAAATAGAAGTTCAAATCCAAATGCAGGAAATATTTTATTACAACAAGAACAAAATAGAAATAATAATAATATAAGAACACAAACTCGATTTATTAATATAAATAATAATCAATCTAATCAAAATATTAATAATAATAATAATAATAATAATAATAATAATAATAGTAATAATAATAATAATAATAATAGTAATAATAATAATATTAATAATAGTAATAATAATAATAATGTTAATAATAATAATAATAATAATCAAAATTTAAATAATCAAAATGAATCAAATAATATAAATATATCTATTGAAAAAATAAATGAAAATAATAAATTTCCTATTTCAATAAGTCAAGTTGATAAAAATTATGAACATTTATTAAAAGATACAAATATAAAAATAAATAAAGCAGTTGAAGATATTAGAAAAGAAGTAACTCCAATAAATCTTCCTTTATTAAATTCAAATCAAAATGCATTAACTGCAATTAGTAGAACAATAAGACATTATTGTTTATTATTACAAGAAATAAATCCAAATTTAATAAGATTAAGTGAATTAATGGAAAGAGAACAATATATTACTAATGAACAAGATAGAAAAAAAGCAAATGAGCTTTTAATTAAATGTACTGATTCTTTAACTGATTGCTCACAAGCAACTGAAAATTTAAAAAGAGTTTTAAAATCAACTAATTTTGGTATTAGACCAAATCAAGGTTATATTGGAATTTTAAATACAATTAGTGCAGTTCCATTTAATATTAATAGAAATACTAATTTAAATCAAAATACTAATTTAAATAATAATAGTAATAATAATCAATCTAATCAAAATATTAATAATAATTCTAATATTAATAATAATTCTAATATTAATAATAATTCTATTATTAATAATAATGGTGGTGATATTAATAATAATAATATTAATAATAATAATATTAATACTAATAATAATAATAATAATGTTAATAATAATAATGTTAATAGACAAAGTAATAATTCTCAAAATAATAATTCACAAAGTGGAAATAATGGAAATATTTATGGGAATATTATGTCACAAATTTTAAATCCAAATAATTTAAATAATCTAGTTGGAATGGTTGATAATATGTTGACTGGAAGTGGGAATAATAGAAGTAATAATAATCAACAACAAAATCAATCTTCTGGAAATAATTTATTTAGTAATTTGCTTAGTGGAATTATGAGTGGATTAAATGATTTAGATTCTAGTGATGAAGAAAATGAAGATAGAAAAGAAGAAGAAAAAAAAGAAAATGAAAAAAAAGAGGATATTAAAAAAAAAGATGAAATAAAAGAAAATATTAAAAAAGAAGAAATAAAAGAAGAAATTAAAAAAGAAAATGAAAAAAAAGAAGAAAAAAAAGAAGAAATTAAAAAAGAAGAAATAAAACAAGAAGAAATTAAAAAAGAAAATGAAAAAAAAGAAGAAAAAAAGGAAGAAATTAAAAAAGAAGAAATAAAACAAGAAGAAATTAAAAAAGAAAATGAAAAAAAAGAAGAAAAAAAAGAAGAAATTAAAAATGAAATCCCAATAAAAAAACCAGATTTAAATTTATTAAGAAAATTAATGCAATCTCCATCAACTAGAAAATCAACAACTTTAAATAATATAAACGAAGTAGCAATATTAAATCCAAATAAAGAATTTGAATTATTTACAAATAAAATAATATCAAATTTAACATTACAAGAAATAGTAAATTTAAATTCAATGAAAATTTCTGGATTTACAAGACAAAGAAAAGAAATACAATTATTAATCAATGATATTTCTTCAATTAAAAATATAACAGAATTAATAATAGAAAGAATAATTTTAGATGAAGATACAAATAATAAATTAAAACAAGATAATAATAATTTTGATATTGAAAAATTTTTTAATGATAATTTAAAAGAATTAATTGAAATAATTTTAAATAAAGAAATTTCTGATAATGAATGGGAAGATAAAGTAAAAGATAATTTGATAAAAATTATATATAAATTTTATATTGAATTAAGTAATATTTATACTTCTGGAAAAGAAGGAGCAAAATTTTGTCTTCTTTATAATTTTAATAATATATTAATTGATTTAATTGGAGAAGATTTTGTAAATGTAATGAATGATTATGATGGAAATGTATTAAAATGTTTTATTGATAATTTAATTTTTGATGGAGAAAATTTTGAATTAAAAAATGAATTAAAGAAAAATAATATTGAATTATTAAATATTGATCAAATTTTTAATATTGCTTTAAGAGATAAGAAATTATTAGAAGATGAAATAAAGAAAAAAAACAATGAAAATAAACAAGAAAATAATAATAATGAAAATGAGGAAGATAAATTTTCAGAATTTTATTATAGAACAAGTCTATTTCAAAATTAAAATTGATTATTTTTAAATAAATTAAATAAGAAAATAATAATAAATTAAAATTTGATTAAAAAATGTTTTTAAATTTTAATATAGAAAAAAAAAATAATTCAAATTAAAAATACTATTTTTACATAATTATAACTTTAAAAAAAAAGTTATTAGAATAATTATTTACATATAATTAAATTATAATTCAAAAATTAATCATTAATATTTTCATATACTGTCATAAGAACAGATAAAATTTTATCTAAACATGGTCTTTTATTAATATCAGAATCCCAACAATTTCTTATTAATTCAGCAATATTTTTATTTAATTCATTAGAAACTTGTGGCCTTAATTTTTCTTCAATAATATATTTTTTTAATTCAGATAATTTAACATTAAAAGGAATAGTTTCAGTAAAAATTTCCCAAAGTAACATTCCAAAAGAATAAATATCATTTTTTTTTTCATTTTCATTATAAAATTTATAAGAAATTTTTTGTGAATTTAATAAAATTTCTGGAGAAGAATATGAATTTTTATTTATATATTTATTAAATATACTAGCATTTTCTTTTAAATTATAAAAACCATAATCTGCAATTAAAGGATTTAAATCATCATCAATATAAATATTTTTTGATGATAAATGATAATGAATTATACAATTTTCATGTAAATATTGTAATCCTTTTATTATTCCAATTGCAATAAAAATTTTATTTTTATTTGATAATTTTTCTTTTCTAATATGAAGTAAATCAAATAAAGAACCTTTATTATAATAATTTGATATAATTATTATAATATTTTGTTCAATACATAATCCTATTACTTTTGATATAAATGGATTTTTTAATTTAAGTATTATTTCAAAATCTTTTATTATTTCTTCTAATTCATATCTACTTAATCTATTAAATTTTATTATTCTACAAACAATTTCTTCTTTATTATATATTCCTTTATAAATTTTACCTAGTCCATTTTTTTTTGAGAATAATTCTTCTTTTAATAAAATGTCTTTAAATGAAATTAAGTAATTTTTTATTTTTATTTTTTTAGTTTTTGAAAAATTTGATTCTAAATCATTTGATAATATAGTTGTTCTTTTACTATAATTATCAATTAATTTTTCATCGACATTTTCATTTGAACTTAATAAACTTTCATTTAATTCATTTTTAATAAAAGTTTTTGATAATTCAGAACTAACAGAAAAATAAAAGGGAATTATTTCAATAATAATAAAATATATTATTATACCTATATAAATAAAATCATTTAAATTTTCTAAATCTTCTAATTTATTTAAAAAAAATTCTACAATTATTAATACAGAAATCCCTAATAAAAATCTAGAAATAGACCAATAAATACAAATAAATAAAATATAATTAATTTCTTTTTTTGATTTATAATCTTTAAAAGGTCTTCCACTAAATTTACAACAAAGGAAAAAATAAAAAAATAATAAAATAAAAGGAGTTATAATACAAAATGTATTAATAATTAAATATAAAAAAACATAACCAATAATATTTTCAAAATATAAAAATATTATCATTAAAAATCCAATTAAAAAAATAGGAATAATAAAATATAAAATTAAATTAATTTTCTTTATAATATCAGGAACATCTTCTTTAAAAATATTTTTATCATTGGCTAAATTAATATGATTAATAATATATTGTGTAAGAAAATGCCAAATTAAAAATAAATAAGAAAATAAAAAGATCACATCAGGAGTAGCAATTAAAAAATAAAATAATTTTATTTGATTATTATTAAACCATTTAAACCCTATAAATTCACTTCCTCTAATTATTCCCCAAATTAACATTAATATATAATAAGGAATACATAAAATATAAATTGATTTTGATGTTATTATTCTAAATAAAGTTGATAAACAAATAAATGAAAAGAAAAAATATATTATTGAAAGACTTAATATTGTTAAATCAAATGATATCATTTCTTTTAAAAAAAAAACATATATTTTATTCATTTAAATATATAAATTGTTAATATTACATCATGGCTTTCTTTTGATTAATTGAATAAAAAATTTAATTCTTTTTTTTAATATAAAAATAAAAAATTTAAATTATTAATTTTTATTTTTAAAAATATACTGAATATAATGAAATGTGAATTTTAATTTAAAAATGAGGAATACAAATATAAATAATAATAAATCTCAAAATAATAAAGTTTCATTAACACAATATTCTAATTCTTTAATTAAAAAAAAAAATAAAAAACCAGTTGGTTCTATTACAATTAAGGATGATAAATTCAATATGTTAAAATTATTAATGAATGATATTAATGATATGTATAATAAAAAATCAATTAAAAGAAATTTAAAACAGTCATTTTCAAATGAAAATATTAGTTCAAATAATGGAAAACCAAAATTAAATATTAATTTTGAAAATAATGATATTATAAATAATAAATTTAGAAATAATAAAAAAAATAAAAACTTTGAAGAAACGTTTAAATTAGAATATCCAACTAAAAAAAATAAAATAAAACACTTTCATAAATCTTTTGTAAATCAAAAAGAATTAACTAATCAAAATCAAAATCATAAAAATAATAAAAATAATAAAAATGCATTATCATTTGATAATTTATTAGATATAAATAATAAAATATCTAAAGTAAATAATAATACATATTGTCATAACTCATCAAAAAAAATTAATAGTTTTCGTTTACAAACAAATTCTGTTATTGAAAAAAAAATGAATCTTCATCCTTATTTATCTTCAAATAATTCAAATTCAAAAAAAACAATTAAACCAAAACAAAATTCATTTGTTTTTCAAAATATAAATTCAGATAATGAACAAAAGAATAAAAAGAAATTTAGTATTTCTTTAAAAAAAAAAAATATACAACAAGAATTTAATATTGAAAATAATAGAAATTCAAATTTTAATGATTTAGTTTCAAAATGTGAAAAATTAAAAGAAAAAACAAGTAGAATTCTGGCTAATTATTTAAGTATTATAGAAAATAAGATACATAATTCTTAACAAGAAATAATTATTTCTATTTTTAATTTTCTTTTAATGTATCAATTATATTTTCTTTGGTAATTAATGCGGTTTAAAAATAAAAAATATAAATATAATATATTTTAAAATTTTAAATTTTAATTTTAAAAATTGTGTTTTTAATTTAAAAATTTAAAAATTTGTATTATTAAAACGAATTTATAAGTATAATTAAAGAAATATAAAGGAATAAATAAATTATAATAAAATTAAATTAAAATAAATTAATTTATTAAAATGCTTTTGAATGAAAAGCGTACAATAGGTTTAAAAAAGAAAAATAAATCCCCTCAAAATTTACGTCAAATAGATTTTAATACATTTTTCAAAACTAAAAATGAAATAACAGATGCATACACTCAAAACATAATAAACACATTTGGTAATAAAATAAAATATTTAAATAACCACAAAATAAAACAATCAAATTCCCAAACTAAAAACAAAAATCACATATTAAACAATACAACCAAAAATTTCAGACCAAATAAAAAAAAACAGGAAATAAAGCAATTAAATTCCTTTAAAGATTTAAACATAAACATAAATACTCAAATAAATATAAATTCTACATTATCAATAACTCCAGAAATTCAAAATTATGTAAATAATAATAATTCAAATATAAAAAATGATCAGAATCAAATTTCTCCAGAAATAATATCAATAGATTCTCTTTTTAATAATCAAGACATTCCAATAAAATTATCAAATTTAAATATTGAATATAAAGATTTTGAAAAATCAAAATCTTCAAATAAACCAATAGGAAATATAAGAGCATATGCAGCAAATACATATCAAGGAATAATACGTAATTATAATGAAGATAGAGTATCAATAACATTAAATATAGCAAAACCAAATAATATAAATAATGATCAATGGCCAAAATGTTCAATATTTGGAATTTATGATGGTCATGGTGGTAATATATGTGCAGATTTCCTAAGAGATAAACTTCATTCATTTATAATCCAAGATAAAAATTTCCCTTCAAATCCAAAAAATGCTTTAATAAAAGGTTTTCAAAAAGCAGAAGAATATTTCATATCAAATTACGCATTAAATAAAGACAATCCAAATGAATTATATGATAAAAGTGGTTCATGTGCATTAATAGCATTAATAATAGAAAATATATGTTACATTGCAAATGTAGGTGATTCACGTGCATTAATATCATTAAATAAAGGAAAAGATATTAGAGTATTAACAACAGATCATAAACCAAATGAAGAACATGAATCTAAAAGAATTATATTAAATGGAGGTAAAATTTATCAAACACAAACATCAACAAAAAATAATATACAAAATCAAATTTTAATTGGACCTTATAGAGTAAGTCCAGGTCGTTTATCAGTAAGTCGAACTATAGGTGATGCAGAAGCTAAATTAAATCAATTTGGAGGAAAAAAAAATGTTATTATATCAACACCTGAAATTACTTATTTTTATATTGATGATGAAATTGATTTTTTAATGTTAGGTTGTGATGGAATTTTTGATCAATTAAATAATGAAGAAGTTGTAAAATGTGTTTGGTTAACTTGTGATTTGGATAAATGTAAAGATTATTATAATATTAGAAATGTTCATGATCAATGTTCTTGTAGTGTTGATATGATTATGAAAAGTGCTTTAATGAGAAAAACTTTAGATAATGTTACTGTTGTTTTGATTTGTTTTAAAAATTTTGAAAAGGAAATTATGAAAAGAATTAATTTTGTTAATAAAGAAAATTTATATCAATATAATTGTGTTTCTACTGAACCAAATTGTGATGTTGAGAAAATTAAAATGAATTCTGGATTAAATAAAGGATATGATATTGATGAATTAGAAGATAATAATTTTAAAAATGGATTAAAGAAAGATACTCCACCTAGTTCTACACAATTTATTTTTAAAGGAAATGGTGTTTCTAATGTTAAAAAAGGGAAGATTGTTAAAAAAAATTCTATTAAGAAAAATTCCAAGTTGCCAATTTCACCTAAAATGAAAGCTATGATTAAAACTAGTTATTTTCCCACTTATATGAAGAAATAATTTTGTTTTTTTTAAAGGGTTTTTTTTGAGAGTTAATTATATAGTTTTTTTTGAATTTTGTTGGTTTTTTTTTTTCTTTTTTTTTTGTTGTTTTTTGATTTATTAAATTTTCATTTTTGATTTATAATGAAATATTATTATTATAAATATAAAGACCATTTATATAAACTAAGACAAAATATATCAAACGGAGTTGTTGTGATTATTCTTTCTGTTGCCAGTCCAAACAGCAATGATGTTACAAATTTTGCAAGCGGAAGTTTGAATTTTACGGAGTTAGAATTTTCAAGAGGTGCAGAAAAAAGAGCCGATATGTACGCAATTTCGGCCTTAAACATTTTATATGGAAATTCTAAAGCAGGCGTCAGCGTAATGAATAAACTTAAAGATAAAAACAGTTTTATATTATTAGGAGAGAAAATGAATAAAAGATTGATAACAATAGGACTTGTAATTTTAGCATTTTGCGTAATAGGAAAACTGTTATACAGCGGAATAAAAAATATAAAAGTTGACGATTTTCACCCTTCTGCCGTCATTTTTGTTGTTGATTCATCAGCTTCAAATCAGGAAAAACTCCAAGAAGGAATTAAATACGTTAAACAATTATGTAATGTTCTTGATCCTGAAGATCAAATAAAAATTTTAAAAGTATCAGAAAAATCATATCTAATTTATGAAGGCGCGCCGACAGATTCTTCAAGCATTTCAAAATCTTTTGAAGCCTTCACAAAATTCAATGAAAAAGACTATGGAACAGCGTACGGGGAAGGACTTAAAAAGGCAATTTCACATGCCTTAACCATGAAAAATGAAGGATATACTCCCGCTGTTGTTATAATAGGAGATCTTGAAAATGAGGGTGCAATTGAAAAACAAATCAATTGGGAAACTCTTCCGAATAACATATTATCCGCTCAGAAGGAAATGCCTGATTTAGTTATGATGTTTTTATATGCTCACCCTGAAAAACTCGATTTAGTTAAAGAAAAATTGGGACCTGTTTTGGGCGAGAAAAAATTAATATTAGGAACAGAGCAAACCGCACAGAAAACACAAAGAAAATTTATAGAAGCACTTGGAAGATAATTAAGGAGAAAATAAATGGCTTTTACAATAATCTCATCAAATAATGAAAAAACATTTACCGAAAAAGAGCTTGTTAATATAGGTTCTAATCCTGATTGTGATTTCAAACTCAATTTGGGTTTCAACTTTTTGTTAACCGTTCAATATGACATAAGAAATAACACATGCACAATTTTAAATCCTTTTAACAATCCGAATTTCTTGTTCAAGGGAGAGCCGATAGGAGCAAAGCTCGTTACGGATAAAATGTGCAAAATAATGGTTAAAGATTCAAATGAATTTATAACGGTCAAAATCGTTGAAAACGTTGCGGTTCAAAAAGAAACAGTAAGCCAGGTTGCTTCTCAAGATTTTACAACGGAAGAAATGAAGGGTTTATACGGAAATGAGGTCAACGCCGCAACAAGAATAAAACTTGAACACAGACAAGGTGAAATTGAACGTGCAAGAGTTGCTATTATAAAAGAGGTTTCATATAAAATAAACGATTTGAAAAAGAAAATTTCAATGAATTCAAAAAGCGGAATAGTTCTTCATATCGCACTTTTATTTGCTTCTTTAATTTGTGCTTTCGGTGTTGCAAATTATTTGATGGGGCTTCCCTTGAAGGAAGCTGAAAATATAATTCAGATGCCTACTAATCTTAAATTAATAGGTCTTTATACTTTAATTATTTACGGTATCGGTTTAGCTTTTAAACAGGGTGTATTTCTTTCTCTTCAGAATAAAATACAAAAACCTTTAGGAAGTGCAGCCGTGGCTGAAAAGTTTATGGTATTTATACCTGCGTTGTTTTATGTCGCAATTTATTTGATAAATGTTCTTTATTATATTACTCCCGGAACATTCCCGATATTCGCTGTTTTAATATCGCTTTTCTTTGTCGGAACCGCTATGGCGCTTGCGCTCTCCTGCGGATATTTCAAATCCAACAGCGTTGAATGCTCAAAAGAACTTGAAAAATATGAATACAGAGAAGATTTTGAACGCGTTACAAAAGAATATCAAAAATGGATTGAATACTATGTTAACACGTTAAGCAAAACAAAATTAAAAAATATTAAAGAAAAAATCTTTAATCTTCAAATAAAATCAATGTTTGAAATGATTTTAGGTTTTATCACAGCACCGTTTTTGGCATATGGTGTTTCAAACACTTTAGCTATGTGTTTCCCTGAAGCAGCAGGCTGGATGAGAATTTCAGGCTTAAGAATAAGCCCTGTTTTCCTGGCTCTTGCAACATTTATGATTATCTTCGCCTTCTTTGCTTTTGTAAATGCTTTTTGGTGCAACAAGAAAATTCAAGCTTCAAACGTTTTAAAACAAGACGGCTTCAGCAACTATCTGCAGCACGGTGTTGAAATATTCGGTCTTGAAGGAATTAAAAGATTGAGTATGGAAGCAAGAAAATCAACTGCAATAGGTCTTGCAATTATATTTATCGAATTTTCGATGAACGTTTCTTATTTCTCACAAGAAATA
>JAJJLH010002469.1:0-20815 GCA_023806865.1 Isotricha sp. YL-2021a | reverse complement strand
ATTATTTTATAATTTGAGATATTTTTACATAATTAATTTTTTTAGAATTTATAATTAAGAATTAATATATAAGTCAAAAAAATAACTTTATAATTTTTTAATTAATTCGAAATAAAAAGTAATTTTTTAGATAAAATAAAAAAAAATATGCTAATTATACCAGAGCATAATGAATTATCTTTATTGAATCAAATAGAAAATAATAATTTAGATTTTAGAAAAATAATCAAAACTTTATTTCTTCCAATTTCAATAGTAGTATTTATATTTCTTTTGACTTTTTTGATAATTTCATATTTTGATAAAAATCAAAAAGAAAATTATATATCAAATGAAATAAAACAAATTTTCCTTCTTAATAATTTCTTTGAATCAACCTTATATAAAAGAACACTTTTATCAAATCAAAAGGAATATAAAAATGAAGATGAAAAGGTTTTTAAAAATGAATTTATTAAAAATTTAAGTTATATAAATTATGAAGGTAAATGGAATAATAAAAATAATTTAAACTCAAATGGTTCAATATATTTACAATTATCAACAAATAGAAATTTATTTCCTGATTATTTAAATCTTATTATTAGATTAACTCATGGTTCTTATATTGATAATTGGATTGCATTTTATAATGAGATTCCTATTAAAAATGTAAAAGTTAATGAAAGTAATTTATTTAATAATAGTTTTATATCTTTTGAAGGAGAATATGAGTCACAAATTGAAATTGGAGAAGTTTTTGAAAGAAAAAAATTATATTCAAAATGTAAATCATACATTTTATTAAATTTAACAAAAAATGAGAATATTAATTATAGTAATAATATTCAAGGAATATTAAAATCAAAATGTAATAATGAATTAGAATATGATATTATATTAAATATAAAAATTAAAAATAGTGAGTTAGAAAAAAAAAATATTAATTTTTATTCAATATTAACAATAATAATATGTTTATTAATGGTTTTTAATACAACTATAATTCAATATAAATTAAAAGATTCTGAAGGATTTGGAAATGGAATTTCTTTATTAACTATTTATGAAAATATAATTTGGAATTCTTATGGTTGTTTATGTCATTTTTTTTTAACTTTAAATTATCCAAATTATTTATATCAATTTATTCTTCCTACTATAACTTTCTTTATAAATTTTTCTATAACTGATTTACAATTTTTATATTCTATTTGGAGAATAAAATATAAAAATGAATTAACAGATCCTATTATTGTAAGAAAAAAATTAATCAAATTATATTTTATGTTTTATTTAGGAATGTTTTTCTCTTTATTTTTCATAACTAAATTTTTATTTGATAAATACTATATTATATTAGGAATTTTATTAACTTGGATGCCCCAAATTTTATTTAATATTTATTATAATAATAGAGTCGCATTGCCTTGGTCATATATAATATTTATTTCAATTTATAGATTATTTGTTCCTTGTTATTTTAGAATTAATAAAAATAATTTCTTTTTAATATCTCCAGATTATTCTTTTTCTATTTTTATTATTTTTCTAATGTTAATTCAAATTTTAATTTTATATTATCAAAATATTAAAGGAAGTAGATTTTTCCTTCCTGAAAAATATAAAAAAAAGAAGTTTGAATATTATAAAAATAAGGAAGAAATTATGAATTTAAATTCAAATGCAAATAATATTGAATGTGTTATTTGTTTAAATCCTTTATTTAATGAGGAAAATGAAAATAATAGAAATATGAATTTGTTCTTAAATGATTTTATTACTTTAGATCAAAATGAACATGTACAAATATTAAAAGATAATTATAATATTTATGATAAAAAAACAAATTGGAAAGATAAATTTATATCTTTATTTGAATTTAGTGAAAGAAGTTTGAATTTTGAAAATAAAAAATATATTATTACTCCTTGTAAACATTATTTTCATTCTAAATGTTTAGAAATGTGGTTTCAAAGAAAAAAAGAATGTCCAAATTGTAGGACTATAATAAATATGAATTTTTAAATTTGAAGAACAATATTTATATTTGTTATAAATATTAAATTTTAAGAATATTAATTATATTTGTTTAAGAAAGAATATTATTTAGTAAAAATATTAAAAATATATAATGAAGTAAAATTATTATTACTTACTTCATTCATTTCCAAATTTATTTTTTTTTATTAAAATACAATTTTTTTAAAATTTAAAAACTATAATATTATTAAATGGATAACCAAAATTTAATTTCAAGTTTAAAAAATACAATATCAAATTATGAAAATGTAAATAAAAATCAACAATTAAAAATAATATCACAACAACAAACAATAGATGAATTAAATAATAGAGTTAATGAATTAGAAAGTACAATATCAGATAATATTCAATTAAGTAATGAAGTAAATAGATTAAATGAAATAATAAAAGAAAAAAATCAAATAATTGCAGAATTTCAACATTTAGCTCAAATATCAACTTTAAAATTTGAATCTTATATTAGTAATAATCAACTTAATCAATCTGCTTTAGAAAAAAAAACAAAAAAATTAAATGAATTAAAATCAAAATATAATCCTTTATCAGAATCTTATAATAAGTTAGAATTAGAATATAAAAAATTATTAAATTCATTTAATGAAAAATGTACTTTTGAAAATAAAGATATATCAAATTTAAATGAAGAATTAAGTGAAATTAATTCTAAATATAATATTTTAAAACAAGAAAATGAAAAAATAAAAAATGAAAATATAAAAATTAAATCTGAAATTAATACTTTAAATGAAAAAATAATTGAATTATCTCAATTTCAAATTAATTTTGATACAATTAAAAATGAATGTTATAATTTAGAAAAAGAACTTGAAGATAAAAATGATAAAATAGAAGAATTAGATAGAACAAATGAAGAATTAAAAGGAAAATTAATTCAATCTGATTCAAATATTAAAAGTATTTCAAATTATGGAAAAGATTTAGAACAAAAAATAGAAAATTTAAATCAATTATGTCAAAAATTTGAAATGGCATATAATAATGCAATAAATGATTTACAACAAAAAAAAGAAGATAATCAACAAATATATAAAGATTTAGAAAATAAAAATGGAGAAATTGATAATTTAAAACAAAAATATAATAATGAAATTAAACTTTTAAAAAATGAAATTTCAAATTTAAAAAAAAGAGAAAATGTTTATAAAGAATCATTATCAAGATTAAAAACATATAATACTACAATTGATAATAATAATAATAATAATTTAATTAATCAAAGATTAAATATGAGTAATATTGTAAATAATAATCAATATAATATGAGTCCTCAAGTTAATGTTAATACAAGTTATATGACTTATAATCCTCAAAGAAATTATGAATTAAATAAATCTAATTTAGATAAAGATGAATCTTTTAGATATAGTTATTATTTAATTGATAATTTGAAAAATGCAATTAATAAAGTTGATTTTGAAAATGAATATACTAATCTTCTTTAGTTTTATTTAATTTATTTTCTTTTATTATTTTAAATTTTTATTTAAATTTTTTTTAAAAATAATAATAATATCCAAATAAAAATAATTAATAAAACATTCAAATTAAATCTAATATAATATTACTTATATTATACAAAATAAAAAAAAATTTCAAAAAAAAAAAAAATCAAAAATAAAAACCAAATTTAATATAATTTAAAAAAATAAAAAATATAAAATATAAAAATGTTAAATGATAACTCCGAAAAAGACGTAGAAATCCTTCAAAAAAAAATAGGAGCAGACTACAAAACATTTATAAAACAAAACAGTAATGAATACTTAGAAAAACTAAAAGAATTAATATCAAAAGGAATGAAAGAATATTTTGATGAATTAAACAATAAAGTAAATGAAGAACTTTTAGTTCAAGAAACACAACAAAAAGGATTACATGATGACATAGCAAAAATAGAAGAAAAAGAAAAAAATATAACAGAAATAAGAGATAAAAGAAAAGAAGTAATATTAAATTCAAAAATTTTAAAAAATGAAATTTTATTAAAAAGAAAAGCATTTAATGGAATTTATAAAAATTTAATAAAAGAAAAAGAATTAAGAAATCGGGCTGCTTTCATTGGGAAAATATTACAAGAAAATAAAATAAAAAAAATTTTTAAAGTTTTAAAAAATGATTCAATTTTTAAAAAAAATGATGAATATGAAGAAAAAACAAAAAATTCTTCTGGAGGGGAAGTTCAAAAATTAGAAAATAATTTAAATAATCAAAGAGATGCTATGTTAAATTTAATTAAACAAGCTGAAGAAAAATTAAAACATGAAAATAGAAAAAAAATTCAAGTTAAATTAATGTTAGATCAAATGGTTTTAAGAGGAATTTCAGCTTTGAATTTACAAGCTATGCATTTATCACAAAATAGTTTGAAAGGTAATTTTTTTTTTTTTAATTTTTTTTAGATGTTGTTAATTGTGATTATAATAAGGAAATTGATAAGAAATATAATCAAATGTTATTTCCTGATTCTAAAAGTTCATTAAGAAGTAAACTTAAATAAGTTTTTTGATTTGATTTTTTTTTATTTCTTTTTATTATTTAATTTCTTTTTTTTTTAATTTTTATGGGAAAAAACCTTATTTTTTAATTTAAAAAAAAAATCTTTTTAAAAAAATATTTTACTTTCTTTATATTTAAAAAATAAAAATATAAACAAAAATAAAAAAATTAAAAAACTAAATTAAACATAATTTCTTCTTTATAATCCAAATAAATAAATTTAAAAAATATAAAAAAACCAAA
Organism: Isotricha sp. YL-2021a; assembly: GCA_023806865.1. Taxonomy (NCBI): domain Eukaryota; phylum Ciliophora; class Litostomatea; order Vestibuliferida; family Isotrichidae; genus Isotricha; species Isotricha sp. YL-2021a. Next base: position 16,030 of record JAJJLH010002469.1, on the reverse strand, counting down.
AAAAAAAAAAAAAAAAATGAATGACAACAAATTAAAAATTGAAACTTTATATTCCAGAGCATTAAAATTACAAAACGTAATAAATGAAGCGACAAAACCAGTAGAAGGAGTAAACGACAGTTATTTAATTTTAGATGTAAAAAAAGACAATTCATACGATACAAAAGAAAAAGCAATTTTAGCAGAATATTCAATAAATGGAGGAAAAGAAGAAAAAGATTCAATTTCAAATTCATATATTGAAAATTCAAATTTACAAAATGGACCTCTTGATTTAAAAAAATATAATACTTTACAAATTAAAATTGAAGATTTAAGTTTTATAAAAGATATTTATGGAATTGAAAGTCCTTTAATTGAAGATAATGATATTATTTATATTGAAGGTAAAATCCCAGTTAATAAAAATCAAGAAGATAATATTTTATATGATAATTTTAAAATTTATATTGATGGAAGTAAAAAAAAAAAAGATGATATTAAATTAAAAAAAGATATTTATCCTATTAAACAATTAAGTATTCATAAATTAAATATGAATCAAGAATTATTTCCTATTTTAAGTAAAGCTAATATTGTTTTTTTTATACATAAAATTTGCTTAAAGAAAAAAATACCTAATGATAATAATGGAGGAAAAAAGAAAAAAATTTCTAATACTGATGATATTATTTTAGGTTATGGAAGTTTAAATTTTAGTCAAATTTTGTTCGGGGAAGAACTTAAATTTAAAGGAGATATTAATATTATTACAGAAGTAAAAGAAAAAGAAAAAAAGAAACAAAATGGTAAAAAAAGAAAAAATTCTCCTTCTAATAAAAAAGAAGAAATTCAAAAGAAAAATATAGCAACATTAAATTTAACATGTGCATTAACAAAAGAAAATGAAAAATTACCAGAAAAAAATATAAAAAACCAAAATGACATAAACATAAACCTAACACAAAATAATATAAATAGTAACATAAATAATACAGAAACAAAAGAATACATAATAGGAAATAATATAAATAATTTTTCAAATATAGAAGGTAAAAATATAGAATTAAAAACAGATTTATATGATGACATTTTAATTCTTTTTTTAAAAATAAACGAATTAAAAATAACAAACACAAACACATCAAACAATAATTTAAATAATCAAAATATAAATAATCCAAATTCAATATCAAATAATAATATAATATCAAGTAGTTCAAATAATCCAAATGGAATTCCAATAATCCCTCAAAAGAGAAATTATTTTATAATGCATAAAATATTTCCAAAATCAATATCAACAACAACAGACATTATGTGGAATAATACAAGTCCAAATTTTAAATATTTACAACAAATGCCTTTTATTTTAAATCCAGAAAATGCAGAATTATTAGATAATGGAATTTTCTTAATTGAATTATGGAATAAAAATGAAGATGATGAAATAATTGGAGTAGTTAAATTAGAATTAAGAAATGTTTTAGATGCAATGAAAATTGATGATGAGACAATAACAGTAAATCAATTATATTTAAATAATTTTCCTTATATTATTTATGATGATTTTTTCCCTGTTGAATTATATGATTATATACCTGATGTTGGTACTATCTTTTTAAATATTATGATGGGAATTGGTACACCTTTACAAATGAGTCGTTTTTTAGAAAAAATAAAAAAAGATGATACTCCGAGAAATAGTATTAAAGAAATTATTAATAAAGAAATTCTTATTAGAGATAGTCAAAGTGTTGAAAATAGTAAAAATAAAAATTTAATTCCTAATAGAAGTAATAATAATATTCAAAATAAATCTATTAATAAATCTATTAATAAATCTGATAATAAATCTGTTAATAAATCAAAATCTTTAAATAAATCTAAAGATAGTATTTCATTAGACCCTTTTAGAATTACTTCTGGTAATAATTTTGAAATTAAAAATACTTATATGAGACAAAAAAGTGAAAAAGAAGAATCAAAAAGTCAAAGTAAAAATGAAAATGAAAATGATAATGAAGAAAATGAAAATGAAGAAAATGAAGAAGATGAAAATGAAGAAAATGAAAATGAAGAAAATGAAAATGAAGAAAATGAATCTCAAGAAATAAAAAATGATAATAAAGAAATAGAAAGTATATCAAATAAAACAAAAAGTAAAGCATCAAATATTGATGTTGAACAAATAATGGAAAAAAATAATAAAAAAGTAGAAGATTTAGAAAATAAATTACAACTTCCTTTAGATACATTTAAAAAAACAAATAGTTCTAATTTTGATCAAGAAAAAAATAATATTTTAAATCCTTTTTTAGTTCCAGATTTTAAAGAAGATGAAGAAAAAGAAACAGGAGCTTTTAAAAATGGTTTTCAAAGTAATCAAATAAAAGATGAAGATAATTTTTCTATTAATCCTCCTCCTCAAACTTTTCAAAATAATATTATTGATAATAATAATTCTATTAATACAAATCAAAAAAAAGATTTTCCTCAATCTATTAATATTAGTATTGATGTTAAAACTACTCATCAACAAAAAAAAAATGAAATTCCTGATTTTAATAAAAGTGAAAATAAGGAAATTTCACCTAAGATTGATAATAAAAATAATGATATTTTTAATTATGGATATAATGATTTTGATAATAAAAAATTTGAAGATAAAAAAAATATTGATTTTGAAGAAAAAAAAATTGCTTTTGAAGAAAAAAAAATACCTATTGAAAATAATATAAATGATGAAAAGAAAAATATTGAGAAAAAAAAATCAAAAAAAATTCATAGTGAAGAAAAGAAAAAAATAGAAAAAAAAAAGTCAAAAAAAATACATAAAGAAATAGAAGAAAAAAAGCCTGATTTTAGTAAAAGTGAAAATACAACATCAACAAAGAAAAAAATTGAAGAAAAAGAAGAAATAAAAAAAGATTCAAAAAAAAAAAAAATAAATAAACCAAAAATAATAAATGAAACACCAATAAACGAATTAATATCAGAAAATAAAAACATACCAAATTCATTAATATCAAGTCAATCAAATGTTCAAAATATACATTCTCCTTTAAAAAAACATATATTTACAATATACATTGATAAAATAATAAATTGTCAAATATTATCAAAATTACCAAATTGTTATTTAAGATATCAATTTTTTTCAGATCAAAAACCAATTAGAAGTGAAATATTTACTTTTAGTTCTTTTACAATTGATTCATCATCAATTGATGTTGATATGAAAAGTTCTCATTCTATAATTTTACCTATTTCTGAAAAGTTAAAAGATTATTTAGATGATTTTTTAATTGAAATTGCATATAATGATACAAATAATAATAATATTCCTATTATTATTGGAAAAATTTCTGTTCCTGTTGAAGAATTTTATTATTTAATTAAAGATAATAAAAATAATAATTCTGAAAAAATGACTTTTATTTATGGTACTGAAAAAATACAAAGAAATAAATGTATTATTGGTAAAATAAAATTTAATGTTGAATATTATAATGAACCAGTTTTAAATGGAAATGAAAATTTAGGAAGTTCAATATCATCAATTTATTTAGAAAAAGAAACTATTTTTAATAGGAAAATACCAAAGAAATGTATATTAAAATTCTATATTAAAAATTTTATTTCTAATAATTTATTTGAAGAATATTATAGAAAAAATTTCAGTTTCTTTTTTATAATTTCTCCTTTTGGAAGTATAACAAAAATGGAACAAAATTTAGGAAAAAGATCAACTAGTAAAAAAAGAAATGTAATAAATGGTGATTTTAATGAAATTTTAATATACAAATTAGAAATTGATCAAGATATAATTGATTATTTTAAATGTAGAAATGGTTTAATTTATATGGTTTATAAAATAAGTGGTAAAGATACATTAATTGATAAAAAAGATGATAATGATATTGATATTAATAATATTGATTTATCTGATTTAAATAATCATAAAAATATAATTGGAAAAGGTATATTTAATTTAAATGAAATTTTATCTTCTGCGGATAATTCACTTCAATCTATTCAAATTAAACAAATTGGAAATGATTCTGGAAGTTTAGGGACTTTAAATTTTGAAATTTCATTAGAAAATGCTAATTTTGAAATTGAAGATAATAAATTAAAAACTAATCTTTCTTCTTTATATAAAAATTATAATAAATCTATTTATAATTTTGATCCTTCACTTTATTTAAATGGTAAATTTTTATTTGTTATTGATTTTTCTAAATTTTATTATGAAATTTCTTCTCATACTGGAAATTATTTAAGTACTTCTAATAATAGTTTTTATTTAGTTTTTAAATTAGGGAATAAAATTAAAAAAATTTCTCCTAAATTTTCAAATGATGTTAATGAAATTTTTTCTATTGGTTCTAATAATAATTTAATCTTATTAAATTATACAGAAATGATTGAAATGAATTTAAATTTTAGTAAAAAAATACCTTTTGATTTATATAATCAATTTTTTGAAAGTGTTTTAGAAATTAAAGTATTTCAAAATGATTCAGTTAATACAATTGGAAGTTTTTATATTGATTTACATAAATTAATTATTTCTCCTTTCTTTAGTGAAAATATTTTATATAGTGGGAATAATGTTATTAATTTAATTGATGTTAAAAATAATATGTATAAAAATGCTAAAATTGAAGTTAATATTGGAATATTTAAATTATATAATTTACCTAATTCAAATGAAAATGTTGATTATAGTGAATATTATCAAATGCTTTTTAGAAAAGATTTTTCTGAAAATATTTTAAGAAATATTATAGTTGGTGATGATGAAAAAAATACTAATATTGATTATATTCAAAAAATTTTTGATTTTAATAATATTAATATGTTTTCTTTTATTAATGATAATATAATTGATTTAATCGATATTAAAGGAGGAATAAATTTAGATAATTTAAAAAAATTATTTTCTCTTGTTACTAAATTAAATTATGATTTATATGGTTATTATCAAAATGAAAAAATAGATAATGAACAAAACATTTTTGAATATTATTTAAATAGTCATATAATAAATTATGATAATGATGATATGAATATATTAAATTACTTAAATGATTTAAATGAAAAAATTTCAATAAATGTAAATAATCAATCAAATAAACAAAATTATTTTGACTCAATTGCATTTTGTATGTTTTTATTTGATTATTTATATATTTTGAATAGAAATTACATTTTAAATATGAGAATTAATGAAGAAGAACAAAATTTTACAGAAAATAATAATCAATTATTATTAACAGAGAATGATAATAATAATTTAATATCACAAACAAAAGTAATGTATATTTCAATTTTAAGTGGTCATAATATAATAAAACCAAATAGTGAATTAAACGAAAGACCAAATTGTTATTTTATTTTAGAATTTGATGATAAAAATTATAAAAGTGAAATAATAATGAATTCATCTCAACCAAACTTTAAAGAAGAATTAGAAATAAAAATAAATGCAGATGATTATTTAAATAAATTAAATTCATTACCAATATTAATATCAGTATTTTCACTTGAAGATGAAAATAATTCAATATTTATAGGAAGAACTGAAATTTATCCTCATAAAATATTCCCATTTTTAAATGAATTAAATGAATGTGAAGATTTTTATAATTTAATTGATGAAGATGGTAAAGTAATGGGTCAATTAGATATAATTTTAAAATTTGAAAATGATATAAATAATAATAATAATTTAAATAGAAGTAATTTAAATTTAGTAAGTTCAATTAATAATAATAATAATGGTAGTTCAAATAATTATAATACTGTTAATATTAGTAGTAATATATATGATAATACTGATGATGTTCTTAGACAAAAATTAGCTGAAGCAATGAAGACTGTTGATAATTTAACTATGGAATTAAAAAGTAAAACACATAATTTTAATAATAATCCTTTATTTAATAGTGAAATGAGTAATCCTAATATGGATTTTGATAGTTTTAAAAATATTAATGATAATTTTGATAATTTGAATATTGGGAATTTTAATAATAATAGGAATTATAATTTCAATTATAATAATAATAATAATTTTAATCAAAATAATATTTTTAGAAATGAAATGAAAATTGATCCTAATAAAAAAAATAATAATAATAATAGTATTATGACTGAACCTAATAAATATAATGATAGTTTTTCTTCACATGATAATAAAAATAATAATTCTTTTTATAGTGCTTTTAATGATAGAGAAAATAAAAATTTAAAAAATAGTTATAAGAATATTGACAAAAAATTAATTAATAGAATACAAAAAGTTATGAAAGATGATAACTAAATAATTTTTTAATATTTACTCAATTTTTTTTTTAATAAATTTTATTTAATAATGTTTAAATATAAAAATAATAATTTTTTTATTTAATTAAAAATTTATTTAAAATTATTATTTATTTAAAAACAATTAATTTATTTTATACTTAAAAGGACTAATAGATGCATTTTTATAATAAGAATATGAAGTAATTATTGTAGAATTTTTATTATTATTTATATTTTTAACAGAAGGAGAAATAAATAAAATTTTTCCTTTATTTTTGTTTTTATTATAAGGAATTCCTATAGAAGATTTTATTCTTAATGTATTATTTTTATGTAAATTAAATTTGGAACCTATATTAATCAATTTATTATTATTTATATTAAATTTAGAATTTGTATTATTCATATTAGAATTTTTTAAATAAAATTTAAAACCAGTATTATTCATTTTATTGATAGATAAAATTTTTTTAATTTGAATATTATTTTTTTCATTACTATCTTCAAATTGAGAATTTTGAATAGAATAATTTGAAGTTATTTCTTCCATTCTATCTTTTAATTTTTTATTTGTAATAAGTAAATCACTACTAAATTGTGTTTTAATATTAAATTTACTAACTAAATTTGTTTTATTAATTAAATTATTATTTGATTTATATATTCTTGACAATATTCTAATTTGTTTATTTGGAGTTTTTGAAAAATTTTGTTTAATTAATTCACCAGTTTGTCTTTCAAATTGTTTTTTTTGTCTCAATAAAGAATTTATAAAAAATTTTGCTCTTTGTTCAACAATAATGGCAATTTTATTATTAATTATATCATATGAATTTAATAATGAAGTTACTATTGTATTTGGTACAAAAAAAATTTCTGCTTCTTTAGAAATACATTCAACTGTAAATAAATAATTTCCATTTCTAAAATCATAAAATTCATTTAATCCAATAATTTGATTTTTTTCAATGGTTAATAAAAAAAATTCTTTTACTTTATTTGATAAAGAAATAAATTCTGAAGAACCTAAAATTGGATTTATAAAAAGATCTTTTTTAAAATTACATTTATTAAAATCTTCTCCTTTAGATTGAAATTCAGAAACATAATTTTGAAAATTATCTGTACTATGTTTTAATTTATGAATTATATTATCAATTTCATTAATAGTTCTATTAGTTTTAACATTAAATAACCCTTTTTTAATTAAATAAATACCATTATGAGGAGTATCTTGTTTAATAATTATATCACCTTTTTTAATAACTTTATATTCAAAAAAAGAAGAAAAATTATCCATAATAAATGTAATATCAATATTTTGAAAAATATATAATTCTTTAAATAATTTTTCTAAATAATCTTTTTGTTTACTATGAATTGATTTATAATAATCAATGTTATTTATTTTTGATTTATCTAAATATGCAAATTTACTTCTTTTTACTGTAATATAACAATATAATTCTTTAACATGTTTTGGTTCAGTTAAAGTATTAATGTAATATCCAGCATTAATAAATTTATTAAAAACATATTCAGGAATAATAAAAGAATATTCTGATTCACTATGAATATTATTTTCAGATAATTTTAATGTTTTTTTTATATTTATTAATTCAATATAGTCTTTTATATCATAATAATAATACCATTTACTTTCTTTTATTAATTTTTTAAGTGATGAAAAATTATCTTCAAATTTAAAATTTTGTAAATTTTGACAATGGGATATTGGATCATTATTTGGTATGTTATATACATGCTTATTTTTATTTATACATTCATTTAATAAAACAGTTTCTTGTAACATTTGTAATTTTATAATATAATTGAAATAATCATTTATTGTTAAAAACATTTTATTATATTTAACTGATAATTTTGCAACTTTTCCTTTTAATAATATATAAAAATTATAATCTTCTTCTCCAATTTGTTTTATTGTAGAACCTTTTAGTAATTCTAAATATGTTAAATTTTCTGATAATTTTAATAAAATTTTATCTAATTCATTTTCATTAGGTTCGTCTAAATAGTCAATAAAAGGTTTAAATGTTTTTAAAAATGAACTTATTTTTAATAATATTACATTTGTTCTAATTTCAGGTTCTATTTTTATATAATTTATATAATCTTCTGGTTCTTCTCTCATATTTTTATTAGAAAATTAATTTTTTGGAATGTAAAAATGTTTTTTTATAATTCATTATTTTTAAATAAAAAAATTAAATTGATTATGGAAAATAATACTAAAATTGAGAATAATAATTTAAATAAAGAATTAGATGAAGAAAATAAAAATTTAAATCCAACATTAACAGAAATGATAAATGATTTAAATAAATATTTATATCATGATAAAATAACAATAAAGAAAGAGGATTTATATAAGTAAATATAAAAATAATTTTTTAAAATATATTTAGTGATAAAATATATATTGAAATATTTCAATCAATTTTAAAAGAAAACATTTCATTAAAGCCAGAAAAAGATACAACAAATAAAATAAACAATTTAAAATTCATAATAAAAACATTATCAAACATATTAGATATAAGTTTAGTTCATATTGATCCATATGGAATAATATTATCAAAAGATGAAGATTCAGTAAAATATTTTTTATCTATTTTCCTTGATTTATATTCTTTATTAAAAAAACAAAATGATGATACAACAAATACAACTGAAAATTTAGATTTAAATCAACAATCTAAAAGTGTACAAAATAATGATTCATTTATTAAAAAAAAAATAGATGATAATAGTATAAATAATGATAATTCAAACACAAAACATTCACTTACAATAAGTTATATACAAGAACAAAAATCAAAATTAACAAATAAAAATACTTTATCTCAAAGAAAATTAAATAATAGTAAAGATAAATTATCAAATAGGAAAAATTTATCAAAAGAAAAAAAAGATAATAATTTAATAAAAAAAATACCTGGAATTGAACAAGGATTTTTCCCAATTAATAGAGATATATCAGAAGAAGATAATAAATTAAAAATATATAAATTACCTCAACAAAATAATAATAATATTGAACCTGAAGATTATCCAATTTATTTATCTCTTGAAGAATTAAAAGAAAAACTTATAAAATTAACTAAATTAATTTATTCACAAAAAGATTATGAAAAAATATCAAAAATGCCTAATTTTAATAATAAAATGAATGATATTACAATAAAAATAATTCAAATGTATGCTTTAAAAGATTCACTTCATCCAATAACAGAACAATATTTTAATATAAATAAAAAGAAAATATCTCAAATACTTAAATTAAATTTAAAACCTCCTTCAATTGATGAAAGAAAAAATTTATCAATGAAATATGCTTCTAATATTATAGGAAATATTAATTTATTAAAACATTTTGCTTTATTAGATTATGATAATTTAAAAAATCAAATTAATGAAAAAAAACAAAAATATGAAATTGAAAAAAATAAAAGTTCACAAGATTTATTAAGAGTACAAGATATTTATATTACTGCTTTAAATTTAGAAGGTGAAAGATTTATTGAAGAAAAAAATTTACAAAATGAAATTATGTTAATGGAAGAACAAAAAAAAATTGATGAAAGTTCTTTAATTAATGAATATTTAAAAGGGAAAAAAAGAGATTTAGAAGAAGAAGAAAAATATGAAAGATTTAAAAGAGCAAGAGAAAAAAAAATGAATTCATTATCAATTAAAACAACTATAAATAACTAATAATAAATAATTTAAATATTTAATTTTTTTAAATAAACAAACTAAAAAAAAAAAAATTAAAAAATATAAATTGAATTTCAAGTTAAATATTTAAATTATTAAAAAAGTTTTCAAAAAAAATAATAAAAAAAATTAAATATTTCAATAATCTTGATTCTTAACTAAAAGAATTTGTAATATATATCTTATCAAAATCTTTTTATACAAATAACAAAATAATTCATATAAACTACCAAAACTACCTCTAATTCTTCTTCTATATTGAACAGTTTCAATAACAGTATTTTCTTCATTTTCAATAATAGCAATTCCAATATTTCTATTTTTAACATATTCAAGATAAAAACGATAATATCTTTGAATTAAAGTAGCATAAGCATTCATAACTTGAAATTTAACATCAGAAAATCTTTTTAATTTCAAAAATCCATATTCTAAAGAAGGATATTTTAAATTTTGAATATTTAAAAGAGCTTTAATTAAAATTCTTCTATTTGCCTCACGTCTAATTTGTTCAAATGGAAATCTTAATAAATTTGTTTTAAAATTACCTTTTTTAATATTAGATTCATCAATAAATATATTTCTCTTTATTCCTTCTCCTATTTTTCTTCCTATAATTCTTACTCTTTTTGAATTTTTCATTGCCATCATTTTATTATACCAATTTTGTAATGCTATTCTTTTTTTTAAATAATCTAATAAAACATTTATATAATTATCTGAATAATTTTCTGATGAAAGTGATTGAAGATTTCTCTTTCTTATTCTTAATTTTGGATTTTCTTCTGCAGTATACTCAAGAGAATTTTGTGTTGTTGAAAATAATTTTGATTTTTCTTTTTGTTCTTCTAAATTTGTTTTATTTTTTGTTATTATTAAAGGAATATCTTTTTCTTTTTTTTCAATTTCTTTTTGTCTTTTTATTTCTTCTTCTTCAATTATTATTTTAAATAGATTATCTTTTAATCTATTTAAAAAGTCTTTTTGATAATTTTGAGACTTATTTTTAAATAATTGATTTAAATTTAATATTAACATTTGATACATTTTTAAATTTGAATCTTTTTTAACATTATTCATATCATTTTCATTATAAATTGGTTTACTTGATTTTCCTGTTCTTAAAATATATTTATTCTTTTGAATACTCTTATTATTATTATCTGATATTACAATTTCTTCTTCATCATTTTTTCCTTTTATATAAAATGAATCTTCATTTATTTTTTCAAATGGAATTTCTTTTTTTTCATTTTTATTTTTTAATAATTCAAAATTATCAGATTTAGTTTTTTCAATTATTCTTTTTTTTGGTTTTATTTCAAGATTTGTTGGTTCAATTTCTTTTAAAATAATTTTTTTCTTTCCTGGGGATAATAATTCAATTGTTTCTTGATTTGATTTTTTTATTTCAGGTAATTCTTTTTTTTTTATTGAAGAAAGTAATTCTAAATTTTCTGGATTTGTTTTTTCATTTTTATCAAAAATTTTATTTTTACCTTTTATTAATAATTCTTGATCTTTATTTTTAATAATTTTATTAGGTTCTTTTAATTTTTTTTCAGGAGATAAAAATTGAATTTTATCATTTTTTTCTGATTTAAATAATTCATCATTAAAAGATTTAATATTATATTTTAATTCAATTTCATTTGCTTTTTCTTTTGATAAAGGTTGTTTTTTCTTAACATTTTGTTTAGTTAAAATATTAACATTATTAACTTTTTTTTGAATAACATTTGGTTTTTTCTTTACACTTTTACTTTTAACTAAAAATTGAACAATTTCAGGTTTTGTTTTAACAATTTGTTTTTTAATATCAGGTTTTTTTTTTCCTAAAATTTCATATTTTAAAGGTTGACTTGATTCTAATTTTTTAAATGAACTTTCTTTTAAATTTTTATTAATAAGATCTAATTTAATTGATTTACTTGATTTTAAATTTTTAAATTTTGGTATTTCTTTTTTTTCAACTTTTTTAACTTGTGGTTTACTTTTTATTTCATATTTAATTGATTTTGTTGGTTTAATTGATTTAAATGAAGTTTTTGGTTCTTCTTTTTTTGTTGGTTTTTTTTTTATTTCATATTTCATTGATAAAGTTGGTTTAATTGATTTAAATGAACTTTCTTCAATTTTCTTTGGTTGATTTAAAATTTCATAAGCCATTGGTTTTGTATTTTTTAAATTTTTAAATGTTGGTTTTATATTTTCTCTTTCTTTTTTTTCTTTTTCTTTTTCTTTTTCTATTGTTATTTTTTCTTTTAATAATGTTTCTTTTTCTTTTATTAATTTCTCTTTTTCTTTATCTTTTTCCTTTAAGGCATCAGTTTTTTCTTTATCTTTTTGTTTTATTAAATCTGCTTTTTCTTTATCTTTTTGTTTTATTATATCTTGTTTTTCTTTTAAGAATTTTTCTCTTTCTTTTACTAAAGTTTGTTTTTCTTTTTCTTTTTCTTTTATTAAATTATCCTTTTCTTTTATTAAACCTTCTTTTTCTTTTATTAATTTATCTTTTTCATTATCTTTTTCTTTTATTAATTTTTCATGATTTTTTATTAATGTTTCTTTTTCTGTTTTTAAAACTAATTTTTCTTTTTCTTTATCTTGTAATAATTTTTCATATTTTTTTATTAAATCTTCTTTTTCTTTATCTTTAATTTTTAAAGCATCATTTTTTTCTTTATCTTTATTCTTTAATAAATTATCTTTTTCTTTATCTTTTAATTTTTTTAAATCATCAATTTCTTTATCTTTTTGTTTAATTAAATCTTCTTTTTCTTTAATTAATTTTTCAATTTCTATTTTAAGATTATTCAAATCATTTTCTTTATTTTTTACAAGATCATCTCTTTCTTTCATTAAATTATTTTTTGCTTTTAATAAATCATCTTTTTCTTTATCTTTTGATTTTAATAAATCTGATTTTTCTTTAATTAATTTGTCTCTTTCGATAATTAAAATTTCTTTTTCTTTATCTTTATCATGAATTATTTTTTCATGTTTTTTAATTAAATCTTCTTTTTCTTTATCTTTTAATTTTAAAGCATTTTCTTTTTCTTTATCTTTTTGTTTAATTAAATCTGCTTTTTCTTTATCTTTTTGCTTAATTAAATCTTCATATTTTTTAATTAGAGTATCTTTTTCTAGTAATAATTTTTCTTTTTCATTATCTAATTTTTTAATTAATTCTTCTTTTTCTTTTATTAATTTATCTTTTTCTTTTATTAAATTATCTTTTTCAATGTCTTGATTTTTTATATTTTCTTCATTTTCTTTTATTAATTTTTCTTTTTCAAGAATTAAAAGTTCCTTTTCATTATCTTTATCTTTTAAAAGTTTCTCATGTTCTTTTAATAAATTATCCCTTTCTTTATCTTTTTCCTTTAAAGCTTCTGTTTTTTCTTTATCCTTTAATTTTAAGGCATCATTTTTTTCTTTATCTTTTTGTTTAATTAAATCTGCTTTTTCTTTATCTTTTTGTTTTAATAAATCTGCTTTTTCTTTTAAAAATTTATCTTTTTCTTTTTTTAAATTATCTTTATCTGCATTTCTTTCTTTTATTAAACTCTCCTTTTCTTTCATAAGTTTTTCTTTTTCTTTTAAAAGCTTTTCTCTTTCTTTATCTTTATCATTAATTAATTTTTCATATTTTTGAATTAAATTTTCCTTTTCATTTAATAAATTTTCTTTTTCATTATCTTTTTCCTTTAAAAGTTTTTCATGTTCTTTTAACAAATTTTCTTTTTCTTTATCATTATCTGAAATAACTTTAGCTTTACTTTTCAAAATAGTTTTTTTCTCATTATCTTGTTCTTGGATTTTTTCTTTTAAAACTTGATTTTTCCATTTATCAAATTTATTCCTTAATATATCATGCATATTATATTCATTTTTTTTAATAATTTTTTTCAAAACAATATAAATATAATTACTATTATTTTCATTATTATTAACATCTTCATTATTGTTTTTAAAAGATAATAACATATCATAATATTTATTAGATAATCTTTTTTGTAATATTTTCTTAATAAGAATTGTTGCTAAATTTCTCACATAAATAAAATCATTAATATCAGCATCAGCATCTTCTTCAAGTATTGGTTTTGATTGATCTTTTTTACTTCTATCAATATTTTTTTTATTATTTTCAATTTCATAATTAAAATCAAAATTTCTTTCATCAATTTCAATATATTTATCAATTCTTTGATTATAAGGTTTAATTTTTTTATTTAATTCTCTTTCTTTCATAATTTTTTCATACATTCTTCTTTGTTTATTAATAATAACTCTATAATATCTTCTTACTAAATAACCTCTAAAATAACTTTGAAGTAATAAAATTAATCTTTCATATTTATGATAAATATAAACTAATTTTCTCCACCATCTTTGAATAATTTTTGCAGCTTCTTTTTTTCTTTTTTCACTATAATGAATATTTTGTTTAAATCTCATAAAAGAATAACTTTGACTTCTATTTAAACTTCCATAAGCAAAATCAACAACTCCTCCTTTTTCATTTCTCATTCCTTTAGTTATTATAAAATCATCATCATTATTATTTTTATTTAAAATTCCAAATAAATTTGAAATTTTTCCTTTGTTTCTTTTTTTTTTTTTCTCATTTGATGTTGTATTTAAATATTTATCATGATATTGAGAAAAAGATTTTTGAGTTATATCTTTTTTTCTTATATTTTCTTTTGAACGAGAATTTACAATTACTTGACCAACTGATCTTCCTTTTCTTTCAACTTTTGGTACTTGTTTAACATATCTTGTTTCAGTTTCAATTTGATAAGTTTGACTATCTTTAATATCTAATAATCCTTGTTTTTTTATTTGATTAAAAAATAATTCTTTATCCATTTCTTGACTGGGAATAATATGTCTTATTGGTTTTTTTATTCTTTGTGTATAAAATTCATAATTTTGATTTGGATTTTCATAAGTTTTAATATTAATTCCTTTATTTTTATTCAATGAAGAATAATTATTATAAGTTTGATTAGAATAAGGAATAAATTGATTTGAATTTGAATGAGAATGAGACATAATAGTTTGATTTTGATTATTAATATTATAAGTTTGATTATTATATCCTTGATAAGGAGAATTGAAATTATAAGATTGTTGAGCATAACTATTATTTAAACTATAATTATTTTGATTATTAATATTATTATTTCTTATTCTTTCACTATTAGTAGAATATTTCATTTTAGATGATCTTTTATCAGAAGAAGAATGTTTTAATTCATTTGAATACATAGAAGAATGAGAAAAATTTTCTTTTTCAGGAAGAATATAATAATTTTTCTCAGTAGAATATTTTTCATATATTTTTTCATTTTTTCCTGGAGTTTTAATATTTGAATAACCTTTATTTTTCTTATCAAAAGAATCTGAATCATTTCTCTTATGTTTTGATGTAGTTACAATATAAGTTTTTTCTATTGTACCACTTGATTGTTTTTCTGTTGTTTCTTCTATTGTTTTTTTTCCTGTTGATGTTTGATAAATATTTGAAGTTCTTGTTATTTCAGGTGGATTTTCTATTGTTTGATTTGATATTATTTCAACTTTGCTTTCTTTGTAATTTGGAGTTTCTTTTGTTGTTTTATATACTTTTGTTGTTACTTTTCCTTTTTTCTCTTCTTGTTGCTTTTTCTCTTGTAAATTTTTGTCTATGTCTTTTCTTTGCATTTTTTAATTTTTCTTTTTTTGTTTTTTATTAAATATTTTTATTGAAATATTGTTTTTTATGTTTTTTATTGGATATTTTTGTAAATATAATTAATTAATTTTTTTTAATTTTTTTTATTATTTTTAAGTAGTTTTTTTAATTTTTTAAGAATATTTTTTTTTTCATTTTCAAATTGTTATTTAATATTTTTTTTTATTTTTTTAAAAAAACTTTAATTGTTTTTAAATAAAATATTGTTTTGCTCAATTTATTTTCTTTAAAATGTTTTTGGGGATTGGG
>JAJJLH010002468.1:0-20854 GCA_023806865.1 Isotricha sp. YL-2021a | reverse complement strand
AAAAGAATGAATTCTTTATTATTTTATATTTAATTATTTTAAATACTTTGATAAATTGTTCCACTATTTATCCAGATCATTATTCAAAATATGATCAATCTTTTTCTTCATCAAATAATAATTTACAATTAATTTATAAAAATGGATATTTTACTGAATCTAATGAAATTTTAAAAAGTCCAAAATATGGATTATATTATGAACCAGATAAAACATGTAAATCATTATCAACTCCTTTAACTTATAATTCAAATGATGAAATTTCATTTTTTTCAAATTCAGAATTTATTAAATCAAAATCATCAACTAAAAATGAAAATGAAAATATTTCAGAAGAAGTAAATATTTATAAACATACCTTAAAAGGAGAACAAATAAAATGTGAAGCACCTTTTCCTTTTTTACAAAATACAAATTATAAATTAAAATATAAAATAGCAATAATAAATAATAATAATCAATTTAAAATTAAAATAGAAAGTAATGAATCATCAAATATAGTATTTAATATAAATAATACTCCATCAAAATATAAATTAATAGAAATTGATATTGAAAAATATAATTCAAATCAATTAAAATTTGGCTATGAAGGGAATTATAAAAATTTATTAGGAGATAAATTTAATATTATATTTGAATCATTATCATCAGAATTAATAATAAGTAATTATAGAATAACATTACAAGATTCAATTATAAATCCATCATATACTTTTAATGGAAATCCTGATTGTGATAATTCAAATAATCCTTGTTTAAATAATTATATATGTAATGGAGGAAAATGTGTTGAATGTCATTCATCATGTTTAAAATGTCTTAATTTAGAATATAATAAATGTACTTTATGTAATTATTTAACTCCATATTCAGGATTTAATGATGGAATATGTAAAATTGGTTATATTGATTTAAACAAATTTAATAATTTTAATATTAATATTCAACCAATTAATACAGGAAGATTAACTTTTGGTTTTTGGATTTATATTTCAAATATTTTAAATGATGATAATAATATTTTTCATGTTACTATTGAAGATTTTATAAATATTTCAATTTTAATTGAAAATAATATCATAAAT
This sequence comes from Isotricha sp. YL-2021a, assembly GCA_023806865.1. Classification (NCBI taxonomy): domain Eukaryota; phylum Ciliophora; class Litostomatea; order Vestibuliferida; family Isotrichidae; genus Isotricha; species Isotricha sp. YL-2021a. Next base: position 19,766 of record JAJJLH010002468.1, on the reverse strand, counting down.
GCTTATTGTATTCCTCATGAAAATTTATTTAAAAATTTAAAAGAACAATCATTAATTACTAATTTTAAATTAATAATTGATAAATTAGATGATTTAATTTTTATTGAAATTCCAAATTCAGAACAAGAACCAAAAGATTTAAAAGGTCATTGGTTTTTTATTAGTTGTGCAATGTCATATGATAATGGATTATATTATATGAAAAGTGTTATTAATGGAATTTCAAATTATAAAATAAAAACTCTTCCAAAAGAACATTTATTTATTAAAAAAAATGGAGGAGAAAAAATATATTATGATAATGATATTTATTATAGAAGAATTTATTCAAATAATGAAAAAATGAAAATTTATTTTAATAATTTTTTGAATTTTAAAAATACAAATATTTATCTTAGAAATGTTATTTTATTTAAAGAATATATGCAACCTGATTTTAATTATATGTATTATAATTTTTATAATATATCTGTTAATGATTTTCCTGAAATATTATATATTATTCCTTTTGATGATTTAATAAAAACATATTCAAAATATTATATTAAAGGAAAAAATCCAAGTTTTTTAATAGAAGATACATTTGAAATTTCAATTAAAGATCCTCTTATTGATCCAAATATTCCACCTTTAAATTTTAAACATTTAAATTTAAACAAACCAAATGAAAATTTTAATGAAATAGATACAAATCCAAATAATATTCATTCAATAGAAAATATAAATTTAAATGCTAGGTTTTTATATGAAGTAAATTCTCCTTTAAAATGTAATGATAATTTTTTTTATGATTTAGAAAGTAAAAAATGTGAAAATTCATGTGTTTTAAATAAAATAAAATATACTCATTATCCTGGAATTTCTGATAAATCAGGATATTGTGACTATTTTTGTGATAATAATATGATTTGTGATTTAAATTTAAAAACAACAAATGAAGGTTTTTGTAATTTAGATATAAATCCTAATATATTTAATTTATTTTATACTTGTAAAAATAATGAAAATAATTATTATCTTCAATTTTCAAGATTTTATAATAGTCAACCTATTAAAATTACAAATTTAAATTTACATTCATATATAATTGAATTTTGGTATTATCCAGATTTATTTTTAATTTATAATTCTGATCAAACATATTTTAATTATTTATCTAAAAGTTATTTTTTTTCCTCAAATACAATTCAAGGTTATTTTATAGGAGAAAAAGTATTTTTTGAAAATTATTCAGATCAAAATGATCCCATTGATGTCACTAGTTATTATTTTAAAAGAGAATGGAATAAATTTATATTATATGTAGAACTTAAAGAAGATAAATTTTATTATTTTAAAATTTATATTAATAATCATCCAGGAATTGATTTAAAAAAAGTTTCAACTGATTCATTTGGTCAATTAAAAGAAATAATATTTTGTAATAATTGTATATTAAATTTAAAAACTATATTTTGGTCACATGGTTTTTATAAAAATTTAAAAATATGGGATGGAAGTAAATCAAGTTATTTACAATCAATACAATTTAATAATTTTTATTCAAATGATGAATTTTTAAATATAAATTCAATATATTATTTTTATCCATTAAAAAATGAATATATTCAAGATAATAATATTTGTGATTTTAAAAAATTAAATTGCATTAATTTAAATAATAATAATTATGATATATTTCATTTTCAAAAATATAATTTTGGTTCTAAATTTGATTCAATTGAAAATATTTATCCTTCATTAGGAAAATATTTAAATTCTTCTGATGAAGTTTCACATGAAGATTTATTAGATAAAATATTAAATTGTTCCAAAGGATGTTCTAGATGTTGGGATAATAAATTTAATTTTTGTTATGAATGTTATTCAGATTATTTTTTATATAATAATGAATGTAAGAAAAAAGAAAAATTTTATTTTAAATCACCAATGGATAATATTTATAAAAAAGATGTTTCTATTTTTATTTCATTTCCATTAAATACTAATTCAATTACTTGTAATTTTTGGGTTAAACCTTTTGATTTTTCATCTGATAAAGGAATATTAATTAAATATAGTAATAATTTAGATTTAATATATTATTCTGATGAAACTAATTCAAATTATGGATTAAATTTAAGATTTTTAGGAAATATAATTTCTAATTATAAATATTTTAGAGAAAAATTAGGTAAATGGACTTTTTTTTCAATTGCTTATCATTATAGTAAAAATGAAACAAATGAATATTTTCCTCAAATGTTAATTTTTCAAATTGATGATATTTCATTTGAAATAAATTATAATAATTTAGTAGAAAAAATTGAACTTAATAGATTTACAATTCCAAAAACTTTTTATGGTTTATTTTATAATTTAAAATATTATTTAGATTTTATAATAGGTTCATATGGTATTGAATTAAATATTGGAATACCAAAACCCCCATTTAATTTACCTAATTATTATGATCAAATATATTTTCCAGTTGGTTCAAATGAAAAAAATTGTTATCTTGAAAATTATTTTGAAGAAAATACTTTATTATTTTCTTGTGTTGCTGATTATGAAATTAAATTTGAAAATAAAATAAATGATTATACAAAATTTTATAAAAATCCAAATGATGAAACAAATAATGATTGTAATAATGAATGCTTTCAATGTTTTAAAAAAGGGGATAATGGTTGTTTATGTTCAAATAAAAATTATAATTCTCATATTATTTTGAAAAATAAAAATAATCATTATTGTAAAAAAAGTGATTTTATAAATTTTGCAAATTCTGACCCAATAATAATAAATAATGTTAAAACTGCAAAGTCATCTAAAAGTTATACAATGCAATTTTGGATGTTTGCTTATAATTATAAAAAAGGAAAATTTGGTGGAGTAACTTTTCATTGGAAAGGACATAATAAAATATTAATATTTAAAAATGATAGTTTAGAAGATAATAATTATATTTTTAAATGTATTTCATTTGAGAAAATTAATGGTGAGAAATCAAAAGATGAATTAAATTTAAATATTGAAATAAATAAATGGAATTTTATTTCATGTGGTGTTGATTTAGTAAATATGAAAATGAGTATTAATTTAATTACAGAAATAGATAAATTTTATTTAAATTCAAATATTTCTGATTTTAATTATCCAGATATAATATTAAATAATGAATATACAACATTATCAATTATTGATAATTCAAAAATTTTAGATTGGGGATTATTATTTTTTAGATATATTAAATTATGGAAATATTATTATTCAAATTCAGAATTTATAAGTAGAATAAAAAATAAAAACACAAATTTATTTCCTAATTTATTAAATATTTGGGAACCTAAATTTACAAAAGAATTAGAATTTTATGATGGTTTCATAGTAAAAGATGAATCAACTCCAAATTCAAAAAATGCAGATAATTTTATAGTAAAACATAATGAAAATTTAGGAATAAATATTTTAGATGATTTTGTATATACAAATTTAGTTTTATGTGAAGAACAAGGACAATTTTATGATGGTATAACAAATACTTGTTTAAATTTCCCAACAATTACAAATAGAAAGGATTTTAATTTTGAAAATATTATTCCTTCATTTAGTGGAAATTATGCAATGGCTTTTTGGATTTTTATTGAAGATTCAGCAATTTTAACTACTGGTATTCATATTAGATGGGAGAAACATTTACAAATTTCAATATTGAAAAGCAATTCTTTAGAAGGATTTTGTTTTCCTCAAGGTTATTATTCTGATAATTTATCTAATAAAGATATTAATGAAAAATATTCTAATAGTTTAAATAAAGCTAGAGTTAAATTAAATAAAAATAATGAGAATGAAAGTGGAAATTGGATTTTTGTTATTTGTTCTGTTTCTAATTATATGGAGAAATTTTATATTAATGGAAATGATGAAGAATTATTAAATGAAAATGAAATGATTAAAGAAAGTTTATATATAAGTGAAAGTACAAATGAAATACAAAATTCATATCCATTTAGATATTTCCAAAGTAATTTAACAAATTCTCAAAAAATACAATATACAAAATTATATTTAGAAAATATTAAAAATACAAAAAAAATTTATTTTAGAATAATTGAATTATTTAGAGATTACATACCATATCATTATAATTTTAAATATATAGATTTATCATTATTAAAAGCAAATGATATGCCTTCATTAATATTTGCATGTAATTTTGCAAATTTTAATTTTAATACTAAAAAATTAAAATATTCCCTTTATGATATAAACACAAAAGCACAAAATTATAAAAAAGTAGAAAAAGAAGTTTTATTAAATCTAATATCATCAACATCTACAAATGAATTAAGTGGAAATTTCCTTTTTTTACCTTTATGTAATACATATTCATCTCATAAATATGATGAAAATACAAATTCATGTAAATTAATAAATTCTTGTTTAGAAACTGAATTAAATGCTTTTTATTGTTTAGATGAAAATGAACCATTTATTTGCCATAATCATTTTACAATTAATATTGATGAAAATAATTATAAAAGTTATTGTAAAGAAACTTGTGATTATAAAAAAATGAGAAATCCAGGAACTCAAGAAAAAAATGGAATTTGTAATTCAGAAATATCTGATTTTCTTATTGGCAATTTAAATAGTATAAATGAAATCGAAAATTATAAAACAAGTTTTAGTTGTTCTTCTGGTTATCAATTAATTAATTATAAATGTATTGAAAATAAAAGAATAGAAAATTCTGCTATTTTTTTTAATCGATGTTATAATCAACCTAATTTTTATAAAACAATTACAAATGATCATAAAAATAAAATAATAATCAAAGGTTATTTTATTGAATTTTGGTTTAAAATTGATAATATTTGTAATTTTTGTGCAATTCCTAAAAAAAATAATAATATTGAAATGGAAAATTTATATTATTTTTATTCTAAACCTCATACTATATATAATAATCCAAATAATAATCTTTGGTATTATCAATTAAACGACAATGAAATTATTGATAAATTTCAAATTGAAAATATTAATCAATATGAATGGAATAAAATAGTAATTGAAACAAAAATGAAAGAAAAAGAAATAATACTTTATATAAATTTTGAAATATCTAATCCACAAATACCAAAAATTATAAATAATAATATCAAATTAAATATTGATAAATTACTATTAAATTATATTTCATTTTGTTCATTTCAAAATAATGGAAAGTGTATACCTAATCAAGATACATCTTTTAAAATATCATGGGGAAGTGCTTTTTATAAAAATTTAAGATTATGGGATTCAATGTCATCAACAATTGAAAGTATTCAAAAATATGATAGATCAAATGAATTATTATCGAGTTTACTTTTATATTATCCAATGACAATTGATAAAATAACATTTAATATTATTCAAAATGTTATTGATGATTCAAATAATATTATTCTTTCTCATTCTCCAAGTTTTAATTTTGATTCAAATGATGATTTTCTTTTTTATAATTATGGAATTAATTTTGATTGGAATGAAGAATCAATTCAAAATTATGGTTATTATATTACAAAAATGAAAAATAATGAAATTTTTTCTTCTAAATGTCATAATTATTGTAAGAGATGTTATTCTATATTAGAAAATAATTGTTATGAATGTAAAGATGGATATTTTTTAAATGAACAAACTTGTTATAAAATGACTGGATATTTTTTAACAACACCTCCTCACAATTCACAAAGTTATATTACATTTAAATTAAGTGATACAACTGATTTAAAAATAAATGAAATGAAGAGTTATACAATTTCATTTTTTATGAAAATTAAAGGAATTGTTGATAGTTATAATAATGAACCAGTTATTTTATTATTAAAACAAGATATTTTTATTGTTTATGAGAGAACAACATCAAATTTAATATTTTATATTAATAATCAACCTGCATTTTTATATGAAAATTTTTCAAAATTATTTGGAATTTGGATTCTTATTTCAATTTCAAATTATGCTTCTAAAACATATTATAATATTTATCCCAGTATGATTTCTTTTATGATTGATAAAATAAGTGTACCAAAATTAAGTAGTTTTACTTTATCTGATTATGGAATGAGTATTGAAGAAATTTCATTTGGTTATGAAATTTTTTCTCTTTATTCTTCACTTAGAATCTATAATACTTTCATTCATGGTGTTTATGGAAAAATAAAAGCAGGGGAAGAAAATAGAGAAAATGGTGTTATTTTACATTATGAATTATATAATTTTGGAAATAATATTAAATGTGTTAATCAATATCAATTAAAAAATAGTTTAGATATTAATTGTGAAAAAGATTATAATCCTTATTTAAATTTAGAAATTGAATGTAATGATGAAAGTTTATATTTTGATTTAAATATAAAAGATAATAAAAAACCTTGTAAAAGTTGTTTCAAAGATTGTAAAACATTTTGTTTTAAAGAAAATCAAAATGAATGCACATGTGATTTAACAAATGGATTATTTTGGTTAAGAGAAAAAAAAGATATAATTAATAGTAATGATATTACTCAAACTTATTGTGAAAATATTCATTCAATTGATTTTTCTATTCTTAATGATATTAATATTATAGTCCCTTCTTCAGTTACTAAAGAATCAACTCTAGAATTTTGGTTTTATATTTATTATTATCAATCAATGAATAGTTTTAATATGATTAATATTGAATGGGATTTACATAATAAAATTCAAATTAATAATTTAAATAATGTAGATAATGAATTATATGTTAAATGTTTTCCTTTATATTCTATAGATGATAGTAATTTATTTACTGAAAGTATTTCTTTAACAATTGAATCTAAAAAATGGATTTATTTATCTTGTGGAAGTAATTTATTATTAAAAAAAAAATTTTTAAATAATGATGAAAGTGATTTATCAACAAATGAAAATATATTTCCAAATAGAGATTATAAAACTAATTTAAAAATATATTCAAATATAAAAAATTATAATTTTGGTTTTGTTTTTTTAAGAGAAATAAAATTATGGCAGCAATATAATTTCAATCATGTAAAATCAAGTCATATTTCATTATTATCATTTGGAAATTATGATGAAATAGAAAAAAAAACAAATGGAAAATATCCAGGTTTAATAAGTTACATAAAAGCAAATTTAGATTTAAAGTATTATAAAGAAATAATGAAAGGAAATTATTATATAATAAATTTAATAGGAGAAGATAATCAACCTGGTGAATATAATAAAATATATCCATATACAAATATAGTTAAAAGAAAAGAAAATGAATTTATAGGATATAATATTGTAAATGATGATTTTAAAGATATTCCTTTATGTGAAGAAAAAAATGTTTATAATGATTTAAATGAAAATTGTGAAATTGGAGAAAAAAATATTTTAGATAATTTAAAATGTCAATTTTTAGGTGATTCAAATAATTGTATTTCATGTTTAGATGAATCACAATTTTTAAATATTAATAATGGTGAATGTGTTGAAAATTGTCCTGAAACTTTTTATAATAATATTTATATTAATCAATGTAGAAATTGTTATAAAAATTGTTTAAAATGTTATAATGAAGAAAAAAATCAATGTATATCATGTATTGATAATTATTATTATGTTAAATCAAAAAAAGAATGTGTTGAAGATTGTTCAATTTATGGTTTAACTATGTCTTCAATTGAACCTTTTACTTGTATTGAATTTGAGGCTATTGTTAATTTAAAAAATGATATTCCAATTGATTTAAGAACTTTTCAACAAATTAATGCTGAAATTATTTATATTACTTCAAATGATTATTCTTTAAAATGGAGATTTGATAAAGAAGAAACTATGAAATTAAATAATGAAAATGAATATTTTACTTTTTTATATGATAGCCCTTTTCAAAATGATAATTTAATAAATGAATTAAATGTAAATATTAAAAATGATTTTTTTGAAATAGGAAAATCTTATGTTTTTTATTTAGATGTAATATCAAGTGAATCATATAATATTGTAATTCCTTTTAAATTTATAATTCCAATTAATAAAAGTCCTTATGGAGGAATTTTTAATATAATTCCAAAAAAAGGTTTATATACTACTACAAATTTTGTTATTTATGCATATGATTGGATTGATGATTTAACTAAAGATTTAGAATATAAATTTTATTATAGTGAAAAAGGAAAAAATAGTATTTTTTTATTACAAGATTTTAATTCTAATAATGAAATAATTAATAATAATTGGGAAGGTATTTTTCAAAAAGAAATGGTTGAAGTTATAATTTATTTAGAAGTAAAAGATAATTATGATGCAATTACAAAAGAAGAAATTGAAATTCAATTATATAATAATTTAACAAATGATAAATATGATATTTCAATTGAATTAGAAAATTTTTCTATTCCTTTAAATTATGATAATAAAGTTTTATATCATAGAAGTGAATTATTGAAAAGTTTAGTGTTAAATTCATATAAAAATTTTCAATCTGAAATTGAAAGAACAATTTTTATTAGTTCTAGTGAAAATAGTTTATTAATTAAAAAAGATCCATATTGTATAAATGATTATTGTAATATTGGAATATGTGATTTAATTGATATTTATTTAGTTTGTTATTGTGATTTTAATTATTTAGGAAAAAATTGCCAAGTAAATAGAAGAGCATATTATCAATTATTGAATTTATATGATTATCTATTTAAATTAATTTTATCAAATATAAAAAATAATATTGAAGATATTCAATTAAAATCTATTTATAATTTATTTGATGGAGCTTGGCAATTTATACAAAAAGATTCTTTTTTTACTGACAATTTTAATTTAATAATTGATTTATCAATGAAACATTTTCCTGATTTTATTATAAAAAATTTAGATATGTATTTTGATTTATTTGGATTTTATTTTTCACATGAATTTTTAATGATAAATCAAGATAAAATTTCTTATAAAAATTCACTCAGATATGAATTTAGAAATATTTCTTTAGATGATTATTCAGTTGTTCATTATAAAAATACAATAAATGAATTAAAAAATTATATGATTAACTTTATTACTTTTGTTACTTCTACAAAAAAAATTTCAAATTTTGAATATGATTCATTTAACTTTTATATTACTATTCAGAAAATAAATAGTGATTTTGATGAAGATAATTTTTTTAGAAAAAGGAAAATAGATTATAAATCATATATCAAATTTATGAAATGTATTCATTATTTTGGAGTTAATGTATTAAATAATCCAAATTATGAATTTTATATGGTTTTTATAGAATATTATAATTTCCCATATTTATATAATTCTACAATATATACAAATAATACTTCACCATTAATTGATATATTTTTCCTTGATAATCAAAAATTTAATGAAATTAATTTAAATAGTTGTAATAATGAACAAAATATAATTGTTTATCTACCTTTTAATTCATATAAATTTTTAGAACAATTAAATTCTCAAAAATGGCTATTTGATCCTAATAATTATAAATCACCAAGTGATCCTTTTTTTAAAGATCCAATTTATATTGAAAAAAATGGTTTTATATCAAATGATAGTATTGAAGATAGAATTAAACTTTATAATAGGTTTTATAATTTTTCTTGTAGATATTTTTATGAAGAAAAATTTATAGAACAGAATATAATATATAATAATTTAACTGATAATTATATTGAATTTAAAACTAATCATTTAAGTGAGTTTACTACATTTTTTATTGAAAATAATGCAACTTTTATTGTATCTAATAGATTTTTTTATTTAAAAAAAATACAAATTATAAAATATTTTCCTAATTATACTCATAATTATGCATTTTACTTTTTAGGTATTTTTTTCCTTTTATATATTTTTCTAATAATAATTTTAAATATTTATGATTATAATATAATTGTTAAAGATAGTTTATTAAATTTTTTAAAGATAGAAATTGTAAAAGGAATTCTTCTATATAATAATAGAGGAGAAGAAAAAATAAATGAAATAATTCCAAATGATTTTCAACCAGGAATAAATATATTAAATAATGAAAAAGGAAAATCAAATGTTGAAATAGATTATAATCAAATAGATAAAGGAAAAGAAAAAGAAGACTTTATCAAATTTCATGGAATAGAAGATTTTGTTGAATCAAAAACAATAGAAAAAAAAATTACTAATATTAAAAAAATTAATATTCAAAAAAAAAATGACTATATAAAAGAAGATGAAAGTTCTGAAATAAGAAGAATAAATAATGATAAATTATTTATAATAAATGATGATTTAAATAGTGATAGAATAACCAAAACTCAAAAAGATTTTTCACAAAATGAAATATTAAGAAATATAGAAAATAAAATAAATTTTCAAAATGAAGATTATAGGAATAATAAAGATGATAAAATTATTTTATTTAGAGATATTCCATTTTCTACAAAAAAATTTATTAAAATTAATATTAGAAGAAGAAATACTTGTTTTAATGCATTATTAAATATTTCTCTTTTTAATCCAAGATGGAAAAAAATAACTTTACTTTTAACAGAAATAAATTTAATTTCTTTATTTGTTTCTTTATTATTAACAAATAATGAAAATATTACTGAAAAATCTTTTTTTAAATGTTGTTTAACTTCTTTTTTTTCTTTTTTAATTTCAAACTTTGTGATTTATTTTCTTAATATATTTTTTTATTTTTCTTACAATCAAAGAAAAACATTATATGATTTAATAATTAATAGAAAACAATTAATTATTTTAAGAGAATATGAAAAAATTAAAAAACATAATAAAATATTTTATTTTTTTGGATTTATTATTGTAATTTTGATTTGGATATTTTCATTTTATTGTAGTATTGGATTTGTTGCAGTATGGAAAATACAAAAAAATGCTTATTTAATATGTATATTATTGAATTTTTTTTTTCATTTTATTATTTCTGATATTTTTGTTGAATTATTCATTGGACTATTATATAAATATAGAAAAGAGGAATATTTTAGTAATATTGGTGAATTTTTTAATAATTTAAGAAATTATAGATGTTTATATCCTTAAGTTTAAAAATAATCAAATATATTATATTATTAAATATATTAAATAATTTTTACAAATGTAAAAAAAAGTGAAAAAAATTAAAAATCAATTTTAAGTTCCAAATATCAAAAAAGCAAAAAAATTAAATTTTTATAAAACACAAACTAAAAAAATTAAAAAAAATCAAAAACCCAAAATTTAAATCCTAACTTCACTTTTACAAAAAGGACACAATTTCTCTTTAAGTAACCATGGTTCAATACATTCTATATGAAAAATATGTCCACAATTAAGTAATTTAACTTTTTCTCCATAATCAAAATCTTCTTGACAAATAATACATTTATCACAATCTTCATAAATTCCTTTCTTAAAAGTAACAGAAGGAATTTTATTAATTATATTTTTATTTAAGCCTTTATTAACATTACCAACTTTATCTTCTAATTCAAGTAATTCTTCATAACTCATTTTATCAGGATTAGGACAAATCTCATCAATAATTTGTTGTTCAACTGCGTTTATTGCATCATTTACTCCTATTTCTTCATAATCAATTGGAAAATCATCAAAATCAAAATTATCATAATCAATTATATTTTTTTGAATATTTTTATTTTTTTTTTTTTCTTGTTGAATTTGCCTTTTTAAACTATCAATTTTAGCATTTAATTTATTTATTTCATTTATATATGATATTACTCTTTTTCTTTCTGTTATAAATTCTTCCTTTAATTTTGAGTTTTCTTCTTGTAAATTTTTATATTCTGTGTCTAAGTTTTTTTTTGGCTTTTGGGAATTTGGGGTTATTGGATTTTTTTGAACAGGATTTTTATTTAATGTTGGTTTTGGGTTTTGATTCATTTGAAGAGATTTTGTTGTTACTATTGGGACTTTATTTTGTTCTGATAAACGATTTTTTGTATTGTTTGAACTTAATTTTGGTTTTGTGTAAATTTGTTGATTTGTATTGAATTTATTTTTTTTGTTCATTTTCATTTTTTTATTTTTTAATTATTTATTTTGGGAATTGGAGTTTTTATATTATATTCTATTCAATATTATTAATTTTTCATATTGAAAAATTAAAATAGTTTTTTTTATTCAAAATATTTATAATATTTTATTTTAATTGATTAATTATTTTATAAAATAATAGCTTTATTTTAATTTATTTTAGCAACATTTTTTCATTTTATCATTTTGATTTTTATTTTTATTTTTAATTTTATTAATAACAAATGAATCATTTCCTGAAAGACTATAACTTATCATTTGATTACTAGCACTATTATCATTTCTACTTAAATCTAGTTTCTCACAATATATATCAATTAATTTATAAATAAAATTATTAATAGAATTAGGATTTTCCAAAGCAGATGTTAAACCAAATACAGCTTTAATTGAATTTGCATAATTTCTTGCTTCAATCTCATCAACTTGTTGTTGAGAATATAAATCACATTTATTTCCAACTAATCCAATAACTATAATTTAAATATTTTAATATTAAATATAAAAAATAAATGTACCTTTACATTCAGATTTATAATTTATTTCATCATACCAATAATTTTGGATTTCTTCAAAACTTTTTTTATCATTTATTGCATATGTTAAAATAATAATATCTGCTTTTTTATATATCATATCTGCTATGGCTCTATATTTTTCTTGTCCTGCAGTATCCCAAAATTGAACATTAATACAATTTCCATTATCAGTTTCAACTTTTTTTTCATAATATTTTGGACTACAAGTACTTATTTCATTATCATTGAAATTATTTGTTAAAAACCTATTTATTATACTTGTTTTTCCAACATATGTTGAACCTAAAAAACATATTTGACAAAATATTTGATCTTTATTATTTATATTATAACTCATTTTTATTTATATTAATTATATATATTTTTTTAAATAAAAAAAAATATTATTTATTCTTTTTTAAGATAATGAATAATATAAAGTACATCATTTATTACTTTTGAATATTGATAATTAACTGTACTTTCACCAAAAGAATTTAAAAATTCTAAAAATTTAGGACTTGTAATTTTTGAATTATATATAATATCCATTGTATAATTAGTTGTATTGACTTTTATTTTTGTTTCAATTTCTCTTAAATCATTTACACTATCATTTTTATTTTTCCCAACATATAATCTCATCATATAATGATTTTTATCTTTCTTTGAAATATATTTAATTCCATTTCCTTCTTTTACACAATTTGAACAATTAATAAATATAAAAATTGAATTAATACATGAAGAATTAATATTTGAAAATTTTAAATGAATTTCCATTTGATTTTCTGATATATTTTCAATTTTAGTATCTTCAAATGAACAAGGAACTTTTTCATCACTTGCATCTAATAAAAAGACATTTCCTTTTTTATTAATTGAATTATAAGTATAATTTTCATATTTAATATTTCTATTATTTTTTGAATATTTTTTTAAGTAATCTATACCTTTATAAGGATAAAACAAAAATTGAGCACCTGTTTTATTTTCTTCAAAAATTTCAATAAATTCTCCTTTTAATGTATAATTAATACTATAAGGATAAGGTTTAAAAATAATAATAAAGATAATAATAATAGGAAAAATAATAAAAATACTTTTATATAAATATGAATAAAAATTATTTTGTTCTTTTTTTCTTTCTATCAAATCATCATTTTCAAAATCTGATTGAAATTCATTGAAATTATTTAAAATTGGTTCCATTTCTTCAATATTAATATTATATATTGAATCATTTTCATTATAGGCAATTGCTATTCCAGGAATTGAACAATGAAAAGAAAAAATAAAAAATGTCAAATATAAAAGTAAATCTGCCAAATAACCTTTTATTCTAGTTGTATACTGCATTATTATTTGAATTAGATTTGAATAATATAATGATATTATTATAGTCCTTATTAAAGAAAAAATATATTGTAAATATTTTTTTTTAAAAATATAAAATAAAAATGAACAAACTGTGATAAAAATGAATGGAAAAGCAACATCAGTGGTAATTAATAATAACATAATTAATGAATCAAAAAATAATCTTATTAAATCCCATTTGGTAATATTAAAAATAATTTGTATGAAATAAAAAATACATAAACCAGAAAAAGAAATTAAAATTAAAAAAAATTGATTTGAAGCAAAGGAACAAGTATTAAATAAATAAGAAATAAAACTTTCCAAAATAAAAAATAATAAAACCAAAATAAACATAATAACAAATTTTAAAATTTCAAAAAGACATTTTTTAATATTTTTTCCTTCATAAAGATAAATATAAGCATAAGTACTGATAAAGAAAAAAATAATTATTAAAATACAAAAAGTTGAAGAAATAATAAAACAAAAAGGACAAATTCCAAAACTATAAACATTATTATTATCATTATCATTATCATAAGGATTAAAATTTAAAACAAAATCTAATAATTGATGTCCAGCAATAAATAAATGTTCTTTATTTTTAATATTATCATATTTAGTATGATAATGAGAACCTAGACCTAAAAAGACATTTAAACCTCCTTTAAATCCATTTTCATCAAAAACAATATGATTTGAAGTTGAAGTAGTAATTTTTGTATTAAATAAAAAATTTAATGGTAAAAAAATTGTTCCTTTTGAATTCGATAAAGCATTTTGTATATTTTTTGAACCATTTTTACTTTTTAAAGTAAATAAATATGGAGTTGATGAACCCATACTTTCTAAATTTAAATAATCATATTTTATATTAGTTTTATTTTTAATTGAATAAATAAAATTTCTAGCACCATCTAAACCATTTTCTTCAAAACCATCAAATAAAAAATCAATTTGAGTATTTATTGTTTCATTATTATTTATTATTGCATCTATTGTCCCTAACATTGAAATTACATGTATTTGATCATCATATGCAGTTCCTCCTTTTGTTAAATTATGACCATCAAAATGAGAACAAATTAATAATTTATTTTTTTCTTTATAAGTATTGTTGATTGGTGTTAATGTTACTATTATGTTTTCTAAGTTTTTAACTATTTTTGTGTTTGTTATATATGATTCATTTATATAATTTGTTATTGTTATGTTTATATTTGGGTTTTTTTTATTATTTTTTAATTCCTCTAAAAGGGATTTTAATGTATTTAGAAATGAATAATAAGAATCTGAAAAAATGAATCTTTGATAGGAAGTTGTTTTATTCCATAAATCAAAATATTTTGTATCATTAAATTTATTATTTGAATATAATTGAATAAGAGTTCCTTCACATAATGATTTGATTAAAAAATAAATTATAATACTTAATAAATAATATACAAATATATGGATTTTAATTATTATTTCCTTATTCATTTATATTCAATTTTTTTTGAAACTTTTATTGATTTTAAAAAATTAATATATTTATTTTAATAATTTAATATATTTATTTAATTTTAATAAATAACAATTAATTATACTTTTACAAAAAATACATTTTTTAACAAATCACAAAACATAAAAAATAATTTACATAATAATAAAAAATTACATATTACAACAAAACAATTTAATTCTTTTTTCATCATTACTAACTAGTAAATCACCATTATTTAATTCAACAAAAATATTAATACATCTCTGATAATCAGTAGAAATACTTTGAATTAAATCAAACTTTTGATTATCTCTAATATCAATATTAAAAGGAGTTCCTCCACCAAAAACAATATAACCATTTTTTAAAACATTAATAGAGTAAACAACAAAATTAGAATTTATATAATGAATTATTTTTAATTGAGAAATACTAATAACTTTAATTATTTTATCAAATTGTCCTCCAACAATAATTCTATCATTATCTATTTTTTTTAATGCTTCATACCAAAGCACTTCACAATTATTTAAAGAAAATTTTTCATTTAAATTATTTAAATCCCATATTTTTAATCGTCCTTTATAATCACCTGAAATTAAAGTATTATCATCAAATAATAAAATTGAACGAACTGTTTCTTTATGTTCAAAAGTTTTTATACATTGATATTCTTTTATTTTTTTCCAAATTTTAACAGTGTGATCATTACTACATGAAATAATATTATTATTTTGTAAATAAATTATTTTATTTATTACTCTATTATGACCTTGAAGTGTATCTATTAAATTTATTTTTTCATTTTCAATTTTCCATTTTTTTATTGTTTTATCTTCTGAACCTGTTAAAAAATTATTATTATCAATTATACAAAAACAAGAAATTGTATCATCATGTGAATTTTCATAATTATATATAATTTTATTCATATTATTATTTATTATTTGAAAATTGTTATTTGAACTTATTATAATATTATTATTTGGAAATAATGATAAAGTCATTACTTCAAATAAATTAATATTATTTTCTTTATTTTCCCAATATAAAAATTTTGAATGTGATGCATATCCTTTTATCATTGATAATATATTTGATAAATATCCTGATATACTATAATTTTCTTTATTATTTGATGATGTTTTATTAATATTTAATATATTTTCAAATTTTTTTTGTGTTTTCATATTTTGTTCTTCAATTTTTTTTAAGATTTTTTCTTTTTTTTCAATTTGTTTTTTTTGATTTGATATTATTATATTTTTTAATTCTGAAATTTTATTTTCTTTCTTTTTATTTGATTCTTTTAATTGATTTATTTCATTTTTTAATAATTTAATTAATTCTTCTTGTTTTTTATATTGATTAAATACAATTTCTTCTTCTATGGAAAAATTTTTTTTAAGAATAAAATCTACATTTTTAATTCCTGGAATCATTGATGAAATAGTTAGAATCATATCTTCATTTGTTTCTGTTAAAGAATAATATTTTGATTTAATACATTCTGAAATTAAATTTATTGCTTCATTAATACTATTTGTTATTTTAAATAATTGTGTTTTTTCTTTTGTTTTTTCATATTCAAAATGGTTTTCAAATTTAAACTCAGGATGTAATATTGAATGAAGACTTAAAATAATTTGATTTTCTTTTGATGATATTATTAATATAAATTCATCATCATTTAATTTTAATGAAAGACGAATTTGTTTTTTAAATTGTTGTGCACCATTTATTTTTTCATTGCTTAACATTTATAATATGTTTTTTTAAATGAAATAAATATTTTAAAAAATATATGAAGTTTTTTATATTATATTTTTTTGTTTTTTTTTTTATATTGATTTATTTTAAATAAAATATTAATTTGATATTAAAATTTGATAAATTGTCCATAAATTGTAAAATAAAATAAAATAAAAATAAGTGAAAACAAAATATCAAAGTAAAATCAAAATGTCTGATATATTTGAAAGCAATTATCTATTAAATTATGATTCAGATCCTCTTTTTGATGAAGAAAATAATAATAATCAAGATATATATGAAAACAATAATAATAAAAATAAATTGAATAAATCAATAACTTTTAGTAATAAATCTAATCAAAATATTCAAAAAAAAAATTGTGAACCTGGAGAAATAATATCAGAAAATGAAAAAAGTAAAAATGATAAAAATGAAGAAAATTATATAGAAGATGATGCATTTGGTGCAATTGGAAAAAAAAGAACAAAAGAAGAAGAAGAAGAATTAAATAAAATAATAATGCAAAGATATGAAAAATTATTAGAAAAAGAAAGAATAAAAAATGAACAATTTCTTCAAAAAAAAAGAGAAGCTAAAAAAAATAAAAGTTCCCTATCATCAAAAGATAAAAATTCTGTTCATACAACTGAAGAAATTAACTTTTCAAATTCATTAAAACAAATAAAAAAATTAAAAAATGAATTACAAGGAGAACCAAAAAAAAAAATAATAACTATTTCTAATTCATTATGTAATTCTCAAGAAAAAGATGATTTTTCTACATTATCTTCAATTAAAAATATAACCAATCAAAAAATTATAAATTCTCAAAATTATAATCATTTACATTTTGATATTGAAAAAGAAAGAAAAAAATTAGAAGAAATGATTTTAGATTTTCAAGAAAAAGAAAATAATAAAAAGAATTATCTAGAAGATTTATATAATTTACATAATAAACAAATAGATTGTAAAAAATGTTATAAATTTAATGATATTTATGAAACTATTAATGAAGTTGATTTTAAAACTTTACAATTAGGGACTTTTTATTATACTTATTTAGTTGCAAAAATTATTCAAAAGGCAGAAAATAATATTTTATTTACTGATAATATTCAAAAAAAATTAGTAATTCCGAAAAAAAAAGAAAAATAAATTATTTATTTTTTATATTATTTATTTTTTTTACTTATAATTGTTATAAAAAAATTAATTATTATTTTTTATTTTATATTTATTATGTTTTTATTTTAATTCAATTCGATTAAAAATAAAATTATTTGAAAATTTACCATAACAATTTTTAGCATATATTTTAACAAAATAAACACCTTTTTTTACTTTATGATTTATTAATAATGAAATTTCTCTATTTCTATCATCAGGAAATAAAAAATAATCAGAAAAATAATAATAAATTTGTTTTATTTTTTCATTTTCAAAAATAATTTGATACTCACAAGCTAAAGTTTTAAAACTAGCCTGATAAAATTTAATAATATATTTATTTTTATCATTTTTTTCAACTTTAATATCATTATTTATATTTTCTGGAAAATAAGGTATAATATCTTTTCTATAATAATCATAATCAGAAATAATTTTTTTTTCATCAATAAAAGCAATAGGAATAATCCATTGTTCTCCATAAAAATAATTTTCATTTAAAAAAATCCTATTAAATATAAAATTATATTGAGAAAAATTTAAAATCAATCCCATTGGATTTTTATAAGCAATTTCATTATCTCCATTTTGATCAATTGGAATTGGGCCATTTTCAATTTTTTCATTTGAGTGTAAATTTATATATGACACACTTTGCACATTAATTGTTATATAATTTTTTTTTGATATACTTCTTTCATCTATTAAAGAATATTTTGAATTACCGTCTATTAAAATTATATTATTATAATTTTTTAACACATCATTTATTTCTTTATAATTATTTTCATCTATTGATGTTAATACAAAAATTGGATTTGTTTTTATAGTTTTTGAAAGTTCTTTTTTTAGCCAATTAATATTTGAATTATTTTTACTTTTATAATAAGAAAATTATATAAAATTATATATCCCAATTCTTAACTTTTCACAATATGATTGATTTAAATATTGATGAAATTTCTTTTGATATTTTTCTATCTTTTTATACTCTTTTTCATAAAGATTTTCTCCCATCATAAAAATTTTAAATGGAAAAGTTAAATTATGAAAATATTCATAATAAATGTTATTAAATTGTTTATAGGCATTATCATCAGGAGTTTCTAATAAATTTCCTAATATAACTATTACGTTTACTTTTTGTTGTTTAAAAGTATTAAATGCATTTTTTAAATTTTTAATATTTAAAAAATTTTTTTTATTTTTTGGATTTATTAATGGATTACTTATAATCCCAATTGAAATATTTTCTTTTAATAAAAAATTTCTAATATCATTTAGTTCTATTATTTCATATAAATATGTTCTTTTTAAATATATAATTAAAATAATAAATATGGAAGTTGCAAAATTCGTAAAAAAATATAGTAATAATAATTTTGATTTTAATAAACATTCCATTATAAAATAATTTATTT
>JAJJLH010002467.1:0-20881 GCA_023806865.1 Isotricha sp. YL-2021a | reverse complement strand
AAAATATTAACAAATATTATATATATTACAAAATATTAATATAATACTTAAAAAATTAATAAACTTTTTATTTAAATTGAGATAAAAATTCCTTTATAGATAATACATGATTATTCATTTATTTATCTTCTCTAATTTTAAAATTTTTGAATTTGGTTTTTGAATGATATTATATTTTCTCAAAACTTTTTTGGCTAATAAATTAATATCTTTTTTAATATTATATTGCTTATTTTCAATAATAATTAAATCTTCTTGAGGAATTCCAAAATCAAAATATTCATTATTTAAATTTTTTATGTCTAAATCAGAAATTATTTCATCACATTTTTCTTTTTGAGAATCAAAATAATCTTTATCAAAAGCAATTTTTTTTAATATATCAATATTTCCTAATTCACCTTTTTCTTTTTTTTTTATTTTATTTGGATTAATAAATTTAATATAATGTTTTATTGGTAATATCATTTCTTTATTATTAATTTTTTTTTTCCTCTCTGATATTGAATTATAATTATTTATTGATAAATCTTTTATATTATTTGCAATCCTCATTACTGATTTAAAATTTGTATGATGATTATCAAATTTTTTTTTTATTTTTATTTTTGATAATCTATTTATAAATGTGTTATTATTTATATTATGCTGAGGTGAAAGGAATGATTTATTTTTTATTGAATTTTTTGATATTTTAAACTTTTGATTAATATATAATTTTTTATTGTCTAAATTAATATTTAAATAATCATCAAATAAATTATTATCACTTTTATTTCTTAAATATTTTTGATAAAAATTATTCTTTAAATTATAAATATCTTTATTAAATTGACAATTATTATTTTCACTTCCAATATATTTTTTATTCATAATTGATGATAAGATTTTATTAAAGTTAATTTCAGAATTAATAATATTAGATTTATTTATATTAGAATGTGATTTAGGAGATTTAATTGATATATCATTTTTTATTTTATTTATAAAAGAGGTTTTACTTACATTAAATTGTTTATTAAATTCTAAACTTTTATTTATTTTTTCTATATTATTTTTATTTTGATAAAAATCTTTTTTTCCTATATTTTTTTTTTCATTTATTTTTATGAAATCTTTTTTAGGATGATAAAAGGTTGATTTATAATCTTGTATTTTAATAATATTATCATTATTTTTTACATTTTCAATTATATAATCATTTATTCTTTTATTATATGAATTTGCCATAATATCTCTTTCTCTTTTATATTTTGGGGAATCAATATATAAACTTTGTTGTTTTTTTTTCACTTTTTCTTCTTCTTCTTTTTTTTCCTTTATATAAATATTATACATTTTATTTTAACAAGTAAAATTATCAAAAAATAATTTATTCCTTTTATTATTATTATTCAAAAAAAAATATTAAAAAAAAAAAAAAGATAAATTTTAAAAAAAAAATTTTTTATTTTCAAAAAAAGTCTATATAAAAATATTATAAAAATAAATAAAAATCTTTTTTTTAAAACCTATTCATAATTATGACTCCAGAAATAAACAAATACATCAAAAAAGCAGGATACAAAACTAAACCTCTCTGTTGTTCATTAGCATAATTTTTAAGAAATCCAACCATAGAATATGTACTCCAAGAACAACCAAATCCAACAATAATAATTCTAATAATTTCATAAAATCTTTCAAAAGACAAAATAAAAGCAGAAATATTTAAAGGGAATAAGCAATAACCTAGTAAGCAATAAATTTGAAAAAAACTAATAGATAATCCTAATAAATTAGTATTTAAATAAACTAAAAAACTTCCTCCCCAAAAAAGTATAAAAATTAATATTAAAATATCTGATTTTTCATTTGATCTAAATGCTAAAGTAAAAGATAATAAAATAGTAAAAATTAAAGGACCCCATAAATCCCATTGTCTAACATGTTTATTTCTATCATTTTCATTTACAAATGGGTTAATTACATATTTTAATTTAGTCCATATTAAATATAAATCTCTTTTAATTGTATCTGAGACTGGTTCATTTATTGTATTTTTATCAATGCTATTTAATGCATTTTTATATTGTTCTGATGAACTTATTGATGTTAATTTTATATCTTTTTTTTCTTTTAATGGATTTGTTATTTCAATTGAACAATTTTTATTTTCTTCTTTTATTTCTTTTTCTTCTTCATCTTTGTCTAATATGTTTGGTTGGTTTAATAAATTGTCTAATGTATTTATTTTTTCCCTTTCTTGATAAGAGTTTTCATTTTCTGAATTATTAGTATTTAAAGATATTGTTTCTGACATATTTGAATATAATTATTTTTTATTTTTTTCCTTTATTTGTTTTATTTTTTTTAGAAAAATAAAAAATTAATTTTATTATAATGCTTTTAATTTATTTGTTTGAAAATGGATTCTCAATTAGTAAATAATAGATTAACTGCAAGTAATAAAAGTAAAACAATAAATCCAGCTTTAAAATTTTCTTCAAATCAACAAAATAAAAATGTTAATAAAAAAGAAAAAAAAGAAGATAAAAAAATAGAAATAAAAAAAGAAGAAGTAAAAAAAAATGAAAAAAAAATAGAAGAACCAAATATAAATATAAATTCAATAACAAATAATAATAATAGTCATAATATATATGTAATAAATAATTATTTTGAAGATAGTAAAAAAAGTAAAAGAAATTCAGTAGAAAATTTTCCAGTTGGTTTATGGAAAGATGGAAAAAGATATGATAGAAGTGGAATAGAAATTAAAAAAGGTGGAAAACAAAAATTAAGTTTTATGGATAAAATTGGAAAAGGAAAATTAGTTGATACAATTGCAATTGAATCTTTTAAAGAATATAATTTAATTGAAGAAGTTAGTGATGATAAAAAACATAGTTGTTGTTATGTTTATTAATAATATTGTATTACATTATGTTTTTTTATAAATGTATTTATTATTATTGTTCAAATAAAAAATGAGAATTTTTTTTTTTTGGTTTTTCAAAATGCTTATATCAAATAACATTTTATTTGAAATGAAAGTTTTTATTTATCTTTAATATATAATGTAATTAATATTCGTTTAAAATACCTTTATTTGATATTATTTGAGTATAAAAAAAATTTTTTGAATAAAGTATATTATTTTTTTTAAAATATTATTTTTAATTATTAAAATATAATAAAAGAAATGTTTAATAAAAATTATTTAACATCAATATCATTACATAAAGGTAGAACAATTAATAAATCTACATCTTCATCAAATTTATGTTCATCTTTTGATAAACAAAAAGAAAAAATATTTTTTAATTCATTTAAAAAAGTGTCAAAAATATTATCATTATCAACATCAGATAGTAGTCATAATGTATCAAAAATGAAATTATATTTTGATTTTAAAAAAAGATTAAGGAAACCTATTAAAAATTCATCTTTATTAAAATATTATAATTATAATCCAATTAAAAAATTTTATTTGACTGAATATTATAAAAATAATTTAAAGAATAATAATAATTTAAATACTTATTCAAAAGTTAAACATTCATCAATTAGTTTTGATTCAATTGAAAAAAAGAATTATGATATTGATGAAGATTATATTAATAAAATTAAAAGTTCAAAATTAAATTTCCATTTAATGAGTTTAATTGGGAATGAAAAATTAAGATTTGGTTTGAAAAATAATTGTATTGAAATTAATAAAATTAAATCCTTTGAAAAAGAAAAAATGACTAGATTAAAAAATTTAATCAATAGGATAAAAGAACAAAATTATTTATTAGATTGTAATATTTCAACAATTAAATTTAATATACAAAGAATATTAGAAATATGTGAAGAAAATGATTTATATTTAAAATTTTTATCAAAATATTATGAAGAACAATTAAAAATATGTAATAAATTATTTGAATATAGGAAAAAAGAATATAATGAAGTTAAAAAATTGGAATTTTTATTTATTAAAATAAATAATAAATTTCATCAATTAAAAGATATGAGGGATTTTTTAATTAAAGTAAAAGAAAAAACAATTAATTTACCATCTTTTTTCTCATTGTTGGAAAAAGGAATTGATACTTTTGAAAATGTTGATAAAAATGAGGTAGAAAGATATAAAAAATATTTAAATGTTAATATTCCTATTTTTGAAAATATTGATGAATTTGAAACTATTTTTTCTTTTTCTGGAAATAATACTTTAAATTTAATATATGGAAATGAAAAAGTACAAAATGAACTAGAAACATTAAAAAGTGAATTAAATGAATTAAATAATAAAAATAATATTCAAAAAGAAAAAAATATTAATTTGTTAATTGAAAAAAAAGAAATTTTAATTCAGAAAAATAAAGATTTACAAAAAATATTAAGTGAATTAAAGAAAAAAAAAGAAAATAATGTTATTAAATTGAATGAGTATAAATCTTCTTATAAAAATGAAAATGATATTAATTTTAATAAAAGACAAATCACAATTATGAAATATAATTCCATTATCAAAAAATATTCAATGTCATATTCTTTTATGTTAGAAAAACTAATTCATCAAATAAATTATTTTTATAAAAATAAAATCATTACAAAAGATATAATTAATACTGCAATTACTTATGAATTTATAAGTTTTAATGATATTTTATATTGTAAAATAAAAACGATGACACAAGAAAAAATTTATCATTATATTTTAATTTGTTTACAGTTATATGAAAAGATTTTGATAATGAATATAAAAAAATATCATTATTATTTAAATAATGAATCATCAAAAAATGAAATGACACAATTAATTAAAAAAAGAAAAAATGAAGTAAATGATGAAAATATAAAAGAAAAAAAAGAATTGATTAAAAACAAATTTCAAATTAAAATTAAAAATTTAGAAGATAAATTAAATAAACATTATTTAAAGCAATTTTCAAAAGAAAAATCTACTGATTTTAGTTATTTTATAAAGAAAAAAAATAAAAAACAAAAATCAACAAATGATATTAAAAAAAAAGAAGATAATATTTTTGATTTTTTGGAAAATTAAAATTTAAAAATAATTATAACAAATGAATTATAATTGAATTATTTCAGTTAAAAAATAATTATTTAAAATATTAAAAAATTTATATGAATAAATAATAATTAATATTAAGTATTATATAATATAATGCATTATTTTTAAATAAGTTTATTTATTAAATTTTTATTCATTTAATCTATAATATTGAATAAAATAGAAAACAAAATGTGCTATTAAACTAAAAATAAAAGAATAAACAACAAAAGTAAAAGCTTTATTACCATTATATTTTAAAATATAAATAGTTGAGAAAAAAATTAATACATACATAGAAATATATGAAAATTTAGTTTGTGAATATAAACACATTAAAAAAATTTGTTTAATAGATAAAATTTTATGAATATTAAAAAGATTACTAATATCTCTAATATTAAAATCACTAAAATATTGAAAAGCCATTGAAATATCTTCATAATAATCAATATCTGAAATATGCATAAAAAAATTTTCTGCATTTATAGAATTATCAAAAGATTTAAATAAAAATTTTTCATTATTTTGATCTATAATTAAATATTTTTTTCCTTTTTTATTAAATTGATTTTCAGTTGAATTTAAATATGTATTATAAAAATTAAATAAATTTTCATTATCATTTAAATTTACATAACCATAATTTATTGTTATTGTAGTATCATCAATAGTTTTTTTTTGTATATTTTTTTTAAAATTATTAATTATTCCTTTATAAAAAGCAATATTAATATCATTAGAAACATTTTCATCTTTATCATTTAATTCAATAATACAAATATCAATATTATTTTTATCTTCATTAATATCTTTTCCATGATTATTTTTATTATCATTTTCATTTAATTGATTTTCAATTAATTCAATTTTACTTGTACAATGTTTTATATAATTATTTTTATAAATTTTTGGTATTGTAATTCTTTTTCCAATTTCAAAAGCAATTTGTAATTTTTGAGTCATATCATCTTTTAATCCAATTTGAATAGGAAGTGGCATAATTTCTTTTATTAAAGTTTTATTATCTTCTTTACTAATATCATTAAATGATATAAATATTTTTTCATTATTTTTAGCTTTGAAAATATCTAAAGCATCATTATAAAACTCTAATTCATTTTGATAAACTTGACAATTTTCATATTTTTTTTGAAAATCTTTAGCAACTAAATCAATGACATTTTTAGAAGAAAAAATAAAAAATTTCAAATCTAAATCTTTCTTAATATCAATATCATTTTTTTTAATTAACTTTCCTTTCAAATTATATAAATGTCTCAATTTATTTTTATCAACTAAACTAATTTTACTTTTATAAACATCTTCAATAAATCTCATAAAATCAATAACATTAATTCTATCAATATTTTGATAAATTTCATCATCAATTCCAGTTAAATGAGTAAAAATAGAAGGAGGATACTTAAAAGAAAAAGGTAAATAAGTTCTTAATTCATCTTCTTTAATAATATCAATAATACCAAATTTAATAATAGATTTAAATCTATTTGAAATCTCATCAAAAATACTAACAACATCACTAGGTCTATTTTCAAATACTAAAATAATCCAAAAATCATCAGATAATTCAACTAATTTATGATAATTTTTACTTGTTAAAATTATTGGATGAGATGTAAATAAAGAATTTTTTAAAGAGGAATTTTCATTATTTTTAATTAAGTTTTCATGTGCTTTTGTTATTTGTAAAAATTTCTCTTTACAATTTATACAATTTGGATGTTTATCAGGATGCCAAATTTTTGATAATTTTTTATAAGCTTTTCTTATATCATTTATACTTGCTCCTGGTTCTAATCCAAGAATTGAATAATAGTCTTCATCTTCGTTATTTTGATATCTTGAATCCATTTTTAATTCATATCTATATTGGAAAAATATCATTATTATTATAAATGTTATTATTCCTATTATCATTATGTTTTTTTTTATGTTTGTTTTTAATTCGTATATTTGCTCTTCTGTAGGTGATATGTAGGAATAAAATGAATCTTTTTTTTCTTTTTTTTCTTTAGGTTGCTTTTTACTTTTTTGGGATTTGCTTTTCATCAAAGAAATAATTAAATGTTATTTTTTTTAAATAATTAAATTAATTAAAAAAATTAAATTTTTAATATTTCATATAATAAATATTATTTAAAAAACTATTCATAAATATAATTTAATGTATAATTGGTTAGAAAAAAATATTAATTTTTCTTTTTTTTTAATTGATATTAATAATATTTTTATTCTTTTTTTATCAATTAAAAAAAAAATGAAAAAAATACATTATTTCAAAATTGAGGAAAATTTAAAAAAAATATAGTTCATTTAACACAAAAATAATTTAATTATTTTTTTCCTTTTATACAATAACAAAATCCAATAATACAGAAATAAAATAAGATTATCAAGTAAAAAATAAGGAAAGCAACAAAATAGACTTAACTTTTAAAATAATAATAATAGTTGAGTAGGAAAATCATATTTATCAAATTATGTAATAATAAAAAATTTTATACTGAACAGAGACCAATAATTGATATTGAATTTTTTACTTTTCAAATGAAAATAAATAATAAAAATTATAAAATTACAAACTTGGGATAATTTTGGGCATAAATGTGATAAAAGTTTAATAAAAAATTTAAATAGAAATTCTTCATTTATTGAAGTTTTAATGATTTAAATTTATCTTTTAAAGAATGAAAAATTATTTTAATCTTAAAATTAAAATATTTTTAATAAGAAATATAAATATTTGAAATTAGAAAGAAAAAATAACTTTAATAAAAGTTTTGGTTTCTGTAAAAGTTTAAATTTTAATTATTTTTCTGAATTAAGTAAAAAAACAGGATTTAATGAAAAAAATATTTTTTTTAAAAATAGTTTATTTTTGTATGATGATTATATTTCCAAATATTTTTTTTAGATAGAAATGATAATACTAAATTAATTCTTTTATTCATATAGATTCAAAGAATAATTATAATTTTAATTGTTGTTAATTTTTTTTAGTTAAAGTATAAATATAATAAATAATATAATTAATAATTTTTAGAACATTAAATTAAATATAAAAATTAATATGACTAATACTCTTGAAAAAATTAGTAATTCATCAAAAGATTTTTTTATTGATGGAGGATTTAAGGAATATAATAATAATCATAATATGATAAATCCAATTAATTTAGAATTAAATAAATTTGTTCAATCAAGGAGTATTAGTAATAATATAAAATCCAAATTTATGAATTTTTATAAAGATTTTTTTACAAAAGAACCTTTTGTAATGTATAGACGTGATAATAGTGAATTGAAAAATAGTTTAAATTCAATTTTATTCCGTCAAAAAAAAGATAAAAAAGAATCTAACAATAATATTCAAAATAAACAAACTCAAAAAAATAAAACAATTACATCGAAAAAAAAATTAATAACAAATTATTTAAAAAATTTAAAATATCATAAAGAAGAATTAAATGTTAATCCAAGTTTTAATATTCATAAAAATTTTTTTCCTGGACAATATAATAAAAGAACTAATTCTTTTAGAATGATGACAAATAAAGTTTTTGGAAATGGAAATACTTTTTTATCAAGAAATGATATTAATTCATTACATTTACTTAAAACTAAATGGAATTATAATAGTAATGATATTAATTTAACTCAACAAAATTCATCAAAAAATATTGATAAAATTAAATTAAGATTAGGTTTATCATCTTTTTAGTATTTAAAATAATATATATTTAAATTTATTTTTTTTTTGAATAAACATTTCATTAATCTTATAAATTTTCAATTTTAAATATTTTATTATACAATTTTATTTTATTAAAAAAATTAATTAAAATCAAATTCTTTTTTAAAATAATTTTTTTTATAATGTTCGGCAGAGCGTAATTTTCTATTATTATTTAAGTTTTTAATATCATATTGTTGTTCTATTTTTTCATTTATTTCTTTTCTTTCTCTTAATCTACCAGCAAGTGCTTTTCCTAAAAATTTAATTCTTTCTTTTTCTAAATCATTTTTATGTTTTTTATTTTTTAATATTTCTATTTTTTTATTTAAATCTTTAATAACTCCTTTAAGATATTCTTCTTTAATTTCATTTTCTTTATTTTTTAAATCAATTTCAATTTCATTTGATTTATTATTTCTTATTTTAATATCATCACCTTTAATTTCATTTTCTCTTTCATTATCAATATCAATTAAATAATTATATCTTTTTTCTAAATTGTTAAAATTAAATAATAATTCATCATAATCATCAATATAATTTTTTTCATCTTGTTCAAATTTATTATTTTTATTTTCTAATTTTATTTTTAAATCAGAAATAGTTGAATTTAATTCATTAATAAGTTCTGATTGATTATTTACATCTTTTGTTATTTGACTTAATTGAAGATTTAATTTTTTTTGTTCTTCTTTTTTATTTTGTAACAATTCTTCACTTGATTTAATTAATATTTCTTTATCATCTATGATTGTTTGTATATCTTTTTCATAATTTTCACACATTAATATAAAT
Organism: Isotricha sp. YL-2021a; assembly: GCA_023806865.1. Lineage (NCBI taxonomy): Eukaryota > Ciliophora > Litostomatea > Vestibuliferida > Isotrichidae > Isotricha > Isotricha sp. YL-2021a. The sequence continues at coordinate 11,279 of JAJJLH010002467.1, read as the reverse complement.
TCTTTTAATTCAATTTTTTTATCTGATTCAAATTTTGAAATTTCTTTTAAATTTTTTTCATAATATTTTACTATTTTATCTGCATATTTTTGATAATTTATAAAGTTTTTATTATTATTTTTTTCATATTCTAAATCTTTTTCAAGAGAAAGAATAAGAGAATCTTTATTTATTTTCTCTCTTGTATATTTTAACAAATCAATTTTATCATTTTCATTTCTTTTTTTAATCTCATTTATATGTTTTAAATCATTATTATTAGTTTTATTATTATTAAAATTTAAATTTTGTGAATTAGATAAATTAGTATCAATAGATGTTTTCATATTTGAAAAAGTTAATTTATTATTAAAAGGGTTATTCATTTTTAATTTTTAATTTAATTATATTTATTATATTTATTAAATTTAATTTAAAGGAAATAATTGACTAGTTAAAAAATTTAAAAAAAAAGTTCTATAATTCTGAAATAAAAATTCACTAGAAGCAAAATAATTTTTCGGAGCAATACCATTTTCTCTTTTTTTCCATTGAATTTCAAATAAAAATTCATTTTTTACATTTTTAACTGTAACAATTTTTAAGGGACTATCATCATTAATATTAAATTTTTCTGAAGGAAAAATTCTTTGATTATTTTTATCTAATTCATCAATTATTTCATCACAATTTATTAAATTATCTTTTATTTCATATGTGAATTTTTCATCCATCCATTCTATTAAATATTTTGTTTTGTTACCTATTCTTTTTTTTCCCAAAAATGATTTTATTTCTATTGGATTTTCATTTATATTATTATCTTCCATTTTACTATTTTATTTTTAAATTTATTAATATAGTATTTAGATAAATTTTTAGATAATTTTAATTGAAATTACAATATTAATATTAAATTAAATTTTTTTATTTTTATTTTATTTTTTCCATAATTATTCATTTTAAATGTTTTAAATAAATAATTATTTTTTTATATTTTCAAATATTTAAATGTTAAAATTAGTTAAATCATCATATGTGAGATTATTAATTTTTGACTATATAACAACAAAAAGAATACTTCAAATTATAAAACATTCTAAAGAATTTTTAAAAATTTTTGAATATACTAAAAGTCACTATAAACTATATAAATTATTTATTAATGAAATAGATCTTGAAAATGATATAAATATAACAAGTTATTTTAATCATTATACAATAAAATTTCCAGAAATAGAAAAAGTAAACTTAAAAGAATTTTTCTTTAGATGTATAAGAGATTTAGAAAAAATACCAATATTTCCAAGAAAGGAAATATCAATAGAATGTTTAAATTACTTATATGATAATTATTTTGGAAAAATTATAATTTGTTTAGCAAATCCATTTAAAGAAGTTCCTTTAATAAAAAATAATATAAATGAAATAAGATTTTTATTTGAAAGAATAGATACTGAAACTAAAAATGATTATTTGCCATATATTAAAACAACTTTATTTGATAAAATAGAAAATAAAGAAAGTGTAGAAAAAATAAAATTATTTGAAAATTTAAATCTCGATAAAGAAGATAATGAAGATTTATATTATGAATTAATGAAAGTTTATCCTAATGCAACATATAATATAGAAAGTGAATTTGCACCTGATATTTATTATTATTCTCAAATTGGAAAATATAATAATTTTAAATTAAATATTCCTATTCTTGTTGATGATGAAATTGAAACTTTAAATAAAATTTTAATTGGTAAAAATGATTTAATTGATTTAACATTAAATTTAAAAAAAAATTCAATTGAATATATAAGTGAATATCTTAAAAATAATATTGTAAAATATTTTTGTTTAATTAACTTTCTTTATGAAGAAAATAAATTTTATTTAGAAAATTTAAAATATATAGAAAAATTATGGATAATTCAAAGAATTTATAAAGCAAATAAATTTTCATTTAATATTTCTCCTAAATTAAATACTTTAAAAGTTTTTTCTTGTGAAAAAGTATTCATGAGTGAAAAATCATTTTGTATTATAATAAATAATAATCCTTTATTAGAAACTGTAAAATATGATAAAAATTATTCTGATGTTGAAAGATTTACTATTGAAGCTGCGAAGTCATTAAGTAATTTAAAATTTTTAAAAAATTTAACTACTGATAATTTTGATAAAAATGAATCAGAAAGTAAATTTTATTTAAATTTAAAAAGTAAATCAATTAGGAATTTAGATATATTTAATGAAGGATTTGTTAATTTTCAAATTTTAGATATTAATATTCCCAATCTGGAATATTTAGTTTTAGAAAATATAGATTTGGTAGATTATGAAAGTAATAAAGTTACTTTTTCAAATTTAACTGGTGTTGAAATGAGGAGAATAAAAGATAAAAATTTTTTTAAAGAATTAGTTAGAATTAATAATCTTGAAGAATTAAGTTATTCATCAATTGAAAAGGATAATTATATAGAATTAACAAATATAATTTCCCAATTAAAAAAATTAGAAAATTTAACTATAATTCCAAATTTTTTTTCTCAAATTGGAGAAAATCTAATTATTGATTTTATAAATAAAATAATTGATTTTCCTTTATTAGAAGATTTATGTATAGGAATACCAGTTTTAACTGAAAAAATAATAGATTGTGTTTATAATAATGTAATTAAAATAAATAAACTTTATTCATTAAGAATAATAGTTTCAAAATATTCATTAACAATGAGAGAATTATTAATGGAAAAAATATTATCAATAAAAAATATTATTTCTCAATTTGAGTTTATTTAAATAATAATAAAAATATAAAAATATTGACTAATTTTAAAAGAACTATATATATACCTATATAGTTAAAATTTTTCAAACTAATCTTCATAAAAATTCAATTTCTTTTTTTATATTATGAATGAAGTAGAGTTTTATATTTTTTAATTAAACAAATTTGGATATTGCATACTTAATTTAGTTAATAATTTTTCACCAAAATGAACATTTTTTAATTTATCAGAAATTGAATTAATATAATTTAAAATATAAAATTTTGTGTCTTTATCTGAAATAGTTATAACTTTTTGAATAATATAATTACCATGTTCATCTAAAATTAAATCATTTAAATTTTCTTTTTTCAAAAAAATATTAATTAAATTCTTCTTAACAACACCATTACAATGTTCAAAAGTTTTTTCAACAACATTAGAAGAATATTTATGTTTTGAATAATAAATAATATTATTTGTCATTTTTTCAACAATCCTATTTCCATATTCCATTTTATTCATTAATAAAATATTTTGAATAACATAATTTCCAAATTGATCAGTTATCAAAATTAAACAATTTAAAATAAGATTATCAATTAATTTAATTTTAAATTCCTTATCTAAAATTTCTAAATATTTCTGAATAACACAACAACCATGTCTATGAGTAGCTAAAATAGAACAATTTTCAATAATAATACCATTAATAAAATTATTATATTCAGGATACATTTCTGCAAATTTTTGAACAATATGTGTACCATTTAAATCTTTTAATAATGGAATTATAAATGGTGTTATAATATTTAAATAATAATCTTTTAATGATTTATTTGATAATTTTTCTATTAAAGCTTGAAGTACTCTTGTCCCATGTGAATTACATCCTATTTCATAAATATTTGGTGATAATATATTTATTATTTCTTTTATTTGATCTTGTGACATTGGTTTAAACATTTTTTGAAGTAAATAATTTCCAAAAGGATCATTTATTAATTTTAATATATTTTGTAATAATGGATAATAAAAATAATGTATAACTTCTTTTGGGTTTTCATCTAATAATTTTTGAAGGTATCTACATGCTCCTTGGTCTTTTCCTAATTCGAAAAAGTTATTTGATAAAGTTGATAATGGTATATTTATATATTCTGATGGGTCTAGTCTTTTTGATTTTTTTGATTTTTTATTTTTTGAAAAGAGTTCTTTTGGGTATTTGTTTAATTTATTATTAATTTTTATGTTTTCATTGTTTTCAAATAGGCTTGAAAATTTGTTTTTTTCTATTTTTTCATAATTAGTTCTTTTTACATATGGATTTATTTGGTTTTCATTTGATGGATAATTATTATAATTTATATAATAGTTTTGTTGGATTACATTATTTTGATAATATGTTGGAACATTATTATATTGAGTTATATTCATATTTGGATAATTTATTTGATTATAATTATTCTTATTAATATTTTTATTCAAATATTTATTATTATTCATATCTTTATTCAAATTATTATTATTATTTATATCTTCATACAAATTATTATTTATATCTTTATTCAAATTATTATTATTATTCAAATTATTATTATTATTCATATCTTTATTCAAATTATTTTTATTATTTATATCTTTATTCAAATTATTATTATTATTCATATCTTTATTCAAATTATTATTATTATTCATATCTTTATTCAAATTATTATTATTATTCATATCTTTATTATAATCAATAAAATTTGTTATAACTTCATTATTATTCATATTCTGATCTTGAATATCAATATTTTCATAATTAACTTCTTTTTTATCCTTATCTTCAATAGCTTTTTTAATTGCAGAAGCAATAGGCATATGAAAACCTTTTCTTAAATTATTATTACTAGAAATATTTTCACTTTTTAAATGTCTTAAATTCTTTTCATTTTCTTCATTAGACCCGACTTCATCACATTCATCATCACTATTAAAAGTAAGCATTAAAAAATCTTTTCCATTATTATTTTTATCATCATTTTCTTCTTCAATTTCCTTTTCATTTTCTTCAGAATAATCAATAATAAAATTATCTAAATTATTATCCATTTTTTCCATTAAACTTTTCCTAAGAGCACCATTTAATAAATATTGAGTATTATTTGTATTAGAAATAGGGGTATTTCCATTATTTATTCCTATAAAAGAATTATTTGAATTATTATTATTATTTTGATTAAAAATATTTGATGGAGAATAATTAAAAGTTTGAAATGATGTATTACTAAAATTTGATCCTCTTTTTAAAATATTAAAATTTTGTTCATAAAAATTATTTTCCATATTTGGTGAATTAAATTTTTCAAATTCTCTTGTGTAATATTGAACTATTGGACTATTTGAATGTTGGAAATTAAATTGTTGATTATTATTAGATGAGTTTTGACCTTTACATATTAAATCTTTTGAAGGGAAAAATTTGTTGTTTATTTCATTATTTTTTAAAATTGTTGGTTCCCAACTATTTCTTAAATATAATTTTGGATTTTCTAATATTGATTGTTTTTTGTTTTCATTTTGAGAATTTATTTTTATTTCTTGACTTCTTCTTTCAAATGATATTTTATTTGAAAAATTATTTAATGTTAAATTCTTTTCTACAGTATCATTGGGTTCCATTTTATAATTTTTATTAATGTTTTTGATAATAAATTCTTAAAAAAAATATAATATAAAATAGCATAAATTATTTATTAAAAAATTATAATTATAATAATAATATTTAATATTAAAAAAAATATATTAATTTTGAGAATATACATCATGAATCATTTTATCAATTTCAAAAATATGAACATTATTATTTTTATCAATAGCAGTATTATATTTTCTTTTTAAATTATCTTCATATGAAGTAGTATTTGTATTAAATTCATATATTTTATTTTTTTCAATATCTTTAAATTGTCTATCAACTTCTTCAATATAATTATTATTTAAATCTTGACTAATGATTAATTGAATAAATTTATCAATTGGTTTTTCTAATTCTTTATTATATCCTCCAAAAAATATTATTTTTTCTTCATTATAATTAATTGTAATAAAATTTATTATTTTTAATGATAAATTTTGTGAATTTTCATATAATAAATAAGTCCAATTTTTATCTTCTTCAAGAAGATCTAAAAATTCAATTGTATTTAAATATTGTTTTTTTGGATTATTAAAACCAAAAAAAGCAAATAAATATTTATCTTGAAAAATACATGAACTAAAATTACTTCTTTCATTTATCATTTCTGGAATTTCTTTCCATTCATTTTTTGATGGAGAATACATTTCAACTTTTTTATTAAATTCTCCACTTAAACAAATTAATGTATTATGATAATTAATTAAAGAACCTTTACTATGATTATTATTTAAAGAACATAATTTTTCTATTGATTTTTTTTGAGGATTAAATAAATAAAACATATCACAATTTTCTCCTGTTATTATATAAAAATTTGAATCATTAATAAAAAAAATATTTCCTTCATTTTCATATTTATAATTTGATGAAAAGTTATTAAAATCAGCATATTTAATTAATTGAAATTCTTTATTTAATAAATCAAAACATAAAATACATTTATTTTTATTTGTTTTAGGAATAGAGTATATTAAATTATTATTTAATGAAAAATTTGAAAAGTTTGTTTTTTTTGGTATTATTGTTAAATTATTTTCAATATTTAATTTTGTCATTAATTTTGACATTGAATAAGATGAAGATAAAACTTTTTTACTTGTATTTGATGTTTGTGTTATTTTCTTTAAATAATAATCTTGATATGGATATGCTTTTAAAGAAAAAGAATTTAAATTTTCTTTAATTAAAATATTTTTATTATCATTTTCTTCATTTAAATTTTGATTTTTTTCTAATTTTTCTATTAATGAATTTATATGAACTTTTGATTTACCTAATGATATTTTTAATTGTTCTATTTCTTCTTTTTGAATTTTAATTGTTATGTCTTTTAATTCTAATTCTTTTTTATTTGATAAATTTATATTTGAAATCTTTTCTAATTCAATTGTTAAATTTTCCATTCTTTGTTTTAAACTTTCAATTATTAAATCTTTTTTATTATTCCCATTTAAATTAATTGAGAAAGAATATTTTTTGAAATTTTGTTTATTTAAAAAATTATCTAATTTTTTATTTTGTGTAACTATATATGGATTATTTGAATTTGTATTGTTCTTTGAACTACTTTTTTTATTTAATTTATTAGAAAATGAATTATCTAAATTATCATTTTTATATTTATCATTAATTAAATTTCTTGAAATTTTCTTTTCTGAATCTGAATCATTTTTATTTGGATTATCATTTATATATTTTTTTAAATGATCAATTTTTTTTCTGAAACTATCTATATTTTTAAAATTAATAGGGTTATTTTTTTTATTATTTAATTGTTTATTGTTTATTTTTTCTTGGATTGTTATTTTTTGATTAATTTTATCAAAATCATTTCCATTTGTAATTCTTTTTGTTTGTTCCTTTAAAAAATTTAAAAAATTTTTATTATCAAAATTGTTATTTTTATTATTATTATTACTATTATTATTTGAATTAGTATTAGTATTAGTATTAATATTATTATTGTTATTGCTATAATAAGAATTAATTTTTAAATTATCATTTGAAATATATTGGGTATTATCATAAATATTTGTTGAACTTCTAGTATTTCTTAAAGATTTTCTTTCAATTTTATCTCTTTCTGTGACATTTATTTTTTTATTAAATACATAATCATCAATTTTCCTATAAGTAATAAAATCTTTAACATTTTTTTCTCTTCTTTCAGAATTATAATAGTTATCATTTTTAATAATTGGTTCATTATTAAATTTAAATTGATTATTTTTTAAATTATCATCATCATTTTCCTCATTTATTTCCTTTTTATCATTATTTGCCTTATTCCTATTATCATATTTAACATAATTTTTTGCCATATAATAATATTTATCTGTATAAGAATTATTTGAAGAAGTTCTAATAGATGAATTTAAAGAATTTTTTTTATCTTTAACATATTTTTTTTGATCAATTAATCTCATTTTTAAAGCCATTAATTCATTATTAAAATTTTCCAAATCATTTGATATTTTTTGATTATTATTTCTTTTAAAAAATAAGTTATCTGAACTTTTTGAATTTTTCATTTCTTTATATTGTTCAATATTTATATTATTATTACTATTTGAATTATAATTATTACAATCTATATTTTGGATTTGTGAATTTGTTTTTGGAGTAATAATATCTAAATTATTTATTTGAACATCTGATGATAAAATTTGGTTTTTATGACAATCACATTGACAATGACAACAATGACATATAGTAAAACATTCACAACAAGAACAATGACAATAATATTCTTTTGGACTATTTGGAATAATTTTACTTATATTATTAAAATCATTAATATTATTATAATATGATGGAGGAAAATTCATTTTTTTTAAATTATTTAATTTTTTATTATTTTTAAATTTAAGAAATAATTGATAAATTAAATAATAAAATATTATTTTTTATAATATTTCTTCATCTTCTTCAGAATCATAAAACATAGAATTTTTTAATAATTTTGATTCTGTAAATTGTAATTTTGGTTTTTTATTAAAATTTTCTTCATTTAAAGAAATATAAATTTTTCCATTCTTTAAATTATAATCAGTATCACATAATAAATGATTTTTACTTCCACAAATAACACAAAAATCAAAATTATCTGAATACTTTTGATTAATTAATTGTTCTAATTGTTCTTTTGGAATTTCTATTTTTGGTAATTCAATTTCAATTTTTTCTTTATTAAATAATGATTTATCAACTATATTTCTTCTATTTTTATTTTTATCATTTTCTTTTTTGATTTTATTAATAATTTCGAATAAATTACCTTTTTCTTTTGTTTTTTTATATTTTTCAGAAATTGTTTCTATTAATTGTTCTTTCATTCTTTGAAGGTTTTCTAGTGATATTTTTTGATTTTCATAAATATTGTTATTATTTGAATTAAATAATGAAAGATTTATAAATTCATGGAAATTAATTATTGGATTTTTTTTAATAAATAATGTATTTTTTTCTAATTTATATTCTCTTTTTTCAAAATCATATTCATAATTTAATCCATTTGAATAATTTGGTTCAAATTTCATTTAAATAACTTAAATTTATTTTTTTTGATATATAAATGAATTTGATAATTTTTAGAAATTAATAAAATAAATAAATTTTAAAAAATTTTATTTTATTTTAAATATTTTAATCCTATCAAAAATAATAATTTTTCTTAAAAAAAAAATATACAAAAATATATTTTTTGACATTAAAAAAAATAAAAAAAATCAAAATAAAAAAAAACATAAAAAAAAACAAAAAATAAAAAATTCACCAATTAAATATTAAAAAAAACAAAAAAAAAAATTTATCCAGATTTAAATAATAAAACAGCAATTTGTCCAAGATAAAAGTAAATAAAATGTTTAGTTTCATGAGTAACATAAGAACCAAAATTTCTTCCAACAACACAATGCCAAGTTGGATTATGTTTTCTATCAAATTCTTTTTTGATATAACAAGCAATATCTTTTTCAATATTGTAAGAATCAATTGCCTTTGTTGCAACATTAATTGCATCTTGTTGCATATCTTCAGTCATATCACTGTTCTTTATTATTGCTTTTCTTTCTTTATCCATTTTTTTTTTTATATTTTTTAATTTAATTCAGTTATTTATATTTATAATATTTTTTTTATACTTTTTAATATATAATTTTTAATACTATATAATTTTTTTTTTTTTGTTTTTTTTTTCATTTGTTTTTTTTCTTTTTTTGTTTTGTTTTTTTTTCTGGGAAAAAATTCTTTATTTCTTCTCTTTTTTTATTTAAAAAATCAATTGCATTTTCTTTTGTAAAAGTTGGAGTTTCTATTTGTTTATCTAATAAACTTTCTAATAAAATACCAATTTCTTTTCCAGGTTGAATTTTTAATTCTTTAATTATTTCCTTACCATCTAAAAGTGGTTTTAATTCATCCATATGTAATAAATCTTCCTTTTTTATATAATCATTAAAGTTTTTATATTTATTAATTATTTCTCCTAATAAATTTTTATCTACTTCTTTAATTATATCATTAAAATTATTTTTTTCTATATATTCTAAAGCAATTGATGAAATAAATAATTTTGGAATATTTTTATATTGAATATTCCTTAAAATTCTACCTGATGATAATCTTTTATAATTACCTTCATTTACTATTTTCATAAAATCATTTATTGAACTTGTCATAATAAAATTTTCTTTTAATTCATCATTTGGTAATTTTAAACTTTCTTTTAATATTAATTTACTTATAGAATTTAATTCTTTTCCAATTTTTACTTCAAATTTCCTAAAAGAAACAGTTAATAATAATAAATGAAATGTTAATCTAAAACTTTCATCATCATTATATTCATTATTTTCACAAAAATTATTATTTTGAGCAACATAATACCCAATTAAAAATATATTAACCATTTTAACAACTTCTTTCTTAATATTATTATTCAAATCTTTATTTCCATAACTTTCTAATTTTAAAATAGCATCAATTAAATTATATTTATAAATTAAATAAATACCAGCATTAGAATATTTTAATTTCAAAATATAACATAATTCCTTTTGAACTCTTTCATTAGAAATAATATTAATAAAAGCATTTCTATATTCATCATTATGACTAAAAATACATTTATTAATTTCATCATGTATTCTAAATTGATATTTTATAGCAAATCTAATCATTCTCATAATTCTTAAAGGATCATCTTGAAAAGTTAAATAAGGATCAATTGGAGTTTTAATAATACCATTTTTTAAATCATTAAAACCATTTGTAAAATCTTCAATTTCTCCTAAATTAATATTATAAAATAATGAATTAATAGATAAATCTCTTCTTTCAGAATCTTCTTTAGGATTACCAAAAATATTATCATTATCACTTCTTAAATTAACAAAATCAATCCATATATCACATATTGGAATTGTCGCAGTTTCTAAATGTTTTCCTTTTTCTATATTTTGATTAATTATTCCTACTTTATCTTTTCCAGGATAAATTTCGTCATTTATTAATTTTGCAAAATCACAACCTTTCATATTATCTAATGCTATATCTATATCGATACTATGCTTATTTAATAATTTATCTCTTACCCAACCACCTGCGACTCTACATATTGTTTTTAAGTTATTTTTTTCTATTATTTTTTTTATTATTGAAAATATTTTTGTTTCTTTTTCAGTTAAAGTAAAATTTTTTTCTAATTTTAAATCTGTTTTATATTCATATTGTGATAAAGGATTATCATTAAAGTTTTCGGATAAATTATTCATAATTTTTTTAATTTATTAACTAATAATTAATAAATATAAAAACTTTAATGATTATATAAAAAAGGAAGATTTATT
>JAJJLH010002466.1:0-20909 GCA_023806865.1 Isotricha sp. YL-2021a | reverse complement strand
AAAATGTATTGAATAAATAATTATAATAAAAAAAATAAAAGAAAATATAAAAGATGAAAATTTATAAAATTAAAAGATATGATAAATAATAATATATATAAATGTTCAGTATTTTAACAAACCATTATAACATAAATTAATGTAATTTCTATTAATTAATCTTTTATTTTGTCATCTTTTATTTTTATTTTTATTAATAAAAATAAAAATAAAAGATGACAAAATAAAAGATTAATTTAATAGAAATTACATTAATTTATGTTATAATGGTTTGTTAAAATACTGAACATTTATATATATTATTATTTATCATATCTTTTAATTTTATAAATTTTCATCTTTTATATTTTCTTTTATTTTTTTTATTATAATTATTTATTCAATACATTTTCATAAATTTGTTATTTTATTTTTATTTTTATTTTATTTAAAATTTAAAATTTATTTTTTAGATAAAAACATTATAAATCTTTTAAAAAATAGAATAACATTAAAAATAATTTTAAATTAACTTATAATTATTTTCATTAATATTAGATCCGGCTATATTTTCTGAACTAGAATTTGAATTATTAAAATCACCAATAATTAAACTAATTCTTTCATATTTAAGATGAATCATATAACAATAAATAATCCACAAACAATATAAAAACAAACAACTTAATAATAAACCAACTAATAAAAATCCAATTCCTTTAACAATTCTACTTTCAGAGCCTGCAGGAGTATAAATACCTATAAAAATAAAGATAGTCATTAAAAAAATTTCAATTAAATTTAAAAACAAAATAACAATATAAATCATATAAGCAATATAAGCAAAATAAAAATTATACATAAATCCAGATAATAAAAGAAAAATAAAAGCAATTGAATAAATAAATAACATTATTATTGTTGTGTAATATTCTATTAAAGTTCCTGATGAAATAACATTTATTAAAGAACCTATTCCACATAATATAAAAAATAAACCTATCATTAATACTCCTGTTCTTAATGAACATCCACAACAAAAATCATAATCAAATTTTGGAAAATCAATACAAAATAAAAATTCATCATCATTAACATTTGCTATTTGAGTATATGATACATTATTTGGTAATTTTGAACTATTACTAAACATTTTTTTTTTAATGTAAATTATTTATTTTATTATAATTATAGTTATATTTTTAATTTAATTTAAATTTTGTATTTATTAATTGGTTTTATTTTTTAGTAAAAAATATTTTTTTTAATTTTCTGTTTTATGACAATAATTATAAATATAATCTCTTATTCTACATAAATCTTTATATTTTTCATTTAATTTATCTAAAATTGTTTGATTTATTCCTGATTTAAAATAAAATTGAATATTTTGATTTTGATTATTTTTTACAATTTCATGATATAATTCTTCAAAAAATTCATAAGAAATAAAATTAATTTTTTTTATATTATATTTTTCAAAATTTTCTTTTGTATTAAAAAAATTTTTAATTATTTTAAGTAATTGTTTTCCAGTATTACCAGAAAAAATAATATTTAATTCATTAATTACAATTTTAATATAACCTTCAGGAAATATTTTATCTACTATTTTAATAAATTCTTCAATATTAATATTGGAAATAAATTCAATATCAAAAACATTATATTTATATGGATGAGTTACTCCAGTTGATTTTAATCTTTTAATTTCTAATTTTTGATTCTTATATAATATTTCTTGATGAAAAACTTTTATTCTTTCTAATCTAGTATATAAAAAAGTTTTTTTTATAGATTTTATATATTCACTTTTAGGATACATTTGCTTTAAATTATTTAAGATAATATTATAATCTAATTGACTTTTTATTTCTGAACCAAATATTTCTTTTATATTTCTTTTTTTCATTAATAAAGAATTATTTTTTTCTTTATTATTATTAAATGAATTTTTTACATTTAATATATTTAACTTATTTAATTCATTTTCTTTCATTTTTTCATTAAACAAATATTCAACAGCATTATTTTTATTATTAGAAAATAATGCATTTTCATTATTTAAATTTTCTTCATCAAAATTAGATATATCTAAGTTATTAGAATAACAAATTCCTGATAAAAAATCAATTGTTTTATTTATTTTTTTTAAATTATCATCATAAATTGTTATCATTATTTGAAGTCGATATAATAAATCTTTTTTTTTTTCATTTTTTTCTTTATTTATTTCTTCTATAAGTGATTTAACTTTTTCTTCTCCTTCATTTATTAATTTAGAAAAAAAATTATTATTTCCATTTATTTTTTTAATTAAAACATTTGATAAATTTAATAAATCATCTTTGGCTTTTTTAATAAGATTACATTTCTCTTCAAATTTTTTAATATAATCCATTTTATAAATTTAATATTTAACTTGACAAATATTTTAAATATTATATATTAATAAATAAATTCAAAAATTACATTTTTTTAAATATACTTTTAAAAAATATAACAAATATTTTCATCATTATTATTCTTTCCAATGACAAAATGTTCATTTTTACAAAAAACACAAAAATATTTTGAATTATCCAAAAATCTAAAACATTCATAACACATCATATGATTAAAAGTAAAATTATCACCAAGCATTCTCCAATTAGGATCAAATCCTTCATTTTTACATTTAACATATACAACATTACTCTCAATTCCTTTAATAATATTATTACATTTTGAACATTTATTTTTTGAAATTTCTTTAAATAAATTAAGTGATTTATTTATTAAAAATTCATTATTGATTTTTTTAAAAGTAAAAACTAAATTTAATATATGAAATGATTCATAAATTGATGAACATACACAACAAAAATCATTTGATTTTTTTTTTAATTCTAATTTATTAAAATTTGTAAAATGTTCAATTATACAATTATATGAACAGAAAAAACAACCACATGGAATAAATAATTTTTGATTATTTTGAATTACTTTTTTATGACATTGAAGACAAAATAAATTTTTAACTTGAGAAATTAACGCATTTAAATATATTTTATTGTTTTGAGGAAGATAATTATTTATTAAGATTATTGCATTTTGAATTTCAATTTGTTTATTTGAAATCAATATTTTTTCCTTATTAAATAATTCCATTAATGCTCTACTGTAATCAGAAGAATCAGTACATTTTTGTAAATAATTTTGAAGTTTTTGTATACACATAAAATATTTTTCAATAAATTGTCCTTTGAATATTGATAGAAAACAATTTTGACATAATTGATATTTGAAATCAAAATATCTTGAATTTTTACATATTGTACATACATTTCCTAAATTAAAATTTTGATTTTGAATATTCATATTATTATTATTATTAATATTATTTAAATTAATATTAGTATTAGTATTACTATTATTATTAATAATTGGTGTAAAATTTAGAAGATTTTGATTTTTATTACTATTATTATTGTTGTTATTATTATTATTTAAAATTGGTTCTATTTGAACTAAATTTGTTTGAATTAATTTTTCATTATTTTTAATTTCAGTTAAAATTTTATTAATATATGAATTATCAGTATATTTTTTAAGAATTTCATAATTCATTTGATAAAATTCTTTAGTGTAAATTAATTCATAATGTTCTTTTTTATTAGACAAAACAACAGATAACCTTTTATTAAAAGGATTATTTCCATAATAATTAAAAACTTTTCTAAAATCATTTTCAATATCAAACATAACAATTTCTAACTTAACACATAAAACAAATGGAGTAAGATAAATAACAATTTTTTCTGCATCTTTCCCCATTTTTAATAAGAATTCAGAATAGAATTTTTCAAATAAAAAATCACCTTTTTCTGTTTCATATTCAGCAGGTAATAAATTTCCAATTTTAACTGGAAATTCATTTGAATATAATTTATTTTCATTTTCTTTAATATATCTAAAAATACAAAATCTCAAATACATAATTAATGCTTGATCAAATTGACTATTATTTACAATAGCTTTAACAAATATTTCATATGATTGTTCAATTTTTCCTTTATTTAAAGCAATATAACATAAAACTAATATTTTTTGAATTAAATCACTTCTAAAATTTCTTAAATAATAATCATTAAAACAATTTTTAATATCAATAATTAAATTTTTAAACATATTAATTTCATTAAATAAAATAATTTGTTCTATAAAAGAAAAAATTACTGCTCTATAAAAACAATTTCCATCTCCTCTTATACTTCTATATTTAAATATATCTTGAGATAATAATGAATATTTATTCTTCATTAATGTTTTTTTATTTGAATCAAAATTATAATATTGTTCTATTAATTTTGTTAAAAAAGTAAATTTTCCTATTGCTGGTCTTGGTATTGATTCAGGATTTGGTAAATTTAAATTTATTATTGTATTTTTTAAATTCATTAAATTATTTGTATCAAAATTATTTGCAAGATAAGAGTTAAATTGTTGATTTGAAATATTATTTATTAATCTTGTTGTTAAATATTGATTTTCATTTGAATTGTTATT
This sequence comes from Isotricha sp. YL-2021a, assembly GCA_023806865.1. Lineage (NCBI taxonomy): Eukaryota > Ciliophora > Litostomatea > Vestibuliferida > Isotrichidae > Isotricha > Isotricha sp. YL-2021a. The sequence continues at coordinate 16,382 of JAJJLH010002466.1, read as the reverse complement.
ATTTTGAGATTGATTATTTTGATTATAATTTTGGGAATTTTGAAACATTTTTTTTCAAATTAAAATATTGATTTGAAAATAAATATTTTTAAATACTAAAAAATTAATTTTAAATTATTTAAAAAATAAATTAAAAAAAGAATTTTAAAAACAATTACATATATTTTACTATTAAATAACATTAAAATAATAATTATTTTAATCCCCCTAATCCAGCTAATCCTCCTAATAATAAAAGATTTAAAAGTTCTTTTTCATATAAATTTATTTTTTGAGGAGCAGGAGTATTAATATCATCTCTATTTCTTAAATGAATTTTTTCAAGAGGAATTTTTTTATTTTCAACAAACTTTTTATTATTTTCAGCATAAGAAATTCTTTTCATTAAATATTCACTTATATAACTTAATGTATAATCAAAATTAAAGCAACCATTTAATTCACTTAAAGTTCCTTTAAATCCAGCAGTAAAATCATTATCTTGTAAAAATTTAACAAAATTTTGATAATCTTCTAAAATTTTTTTTTTACCTTTTCTATAAAATATTTCTTCAAAATAGAAAAAAGGTTTATTTTTACCATCTAAAAATTTTTCTAATTTTTCAATATAACTCTTATAATAATTAGCATAATTTCTTGAATTTTCATTTTCTTCTGAACCAATAAATAATACACCATGTGTGTTTTTAAAATATTTTTTAATTGTATTTAAATCATTATCTACTAAAGTTATTAAAATTATTGTTTTTCCTAAATGTTTTTTATCATTTCCAACTGCATGAATTCTATATTTAAATGTTCTTATCATTTCTCCTATTTTTATTTCTGAATTTGAATTTTGAAATATTTTTAAAAATAATTTTATATATAATTCATATCCAAGTAATAAAATATTAAATTCATCTTTATTGTAATTTATATCCATTGTTTCATTTAATTCTGGAAAAATTTTATTTTCATATTTTATTATTTTTGGATTTGCTTTTACTTCATCTTCTGGATAATATTTATTCCAATATTTATCATAAAATTCTAAAAGTTTTATAAATTTTTCTTGATAAAAAGAAACTTTATTTGATTTTGAAATTATTTCTTCTCTTGTTTCTGCTGTTAATTCTTTTATTTTTTCTTTAAGAATATTTAAATTTTCATTTTTTTTACATGAGTAATCAAATATGAAATCAAAGTAATTTTCATCTAAAAATTTTTGAAATTTATCATCTGGAATTTTTAACTCATCTGTTACTAAATCCATTTTATTTTTAATTAAAACTTTCCTTGAATGATCAAATCTTAAATAAGATCTGACTTTATCCATATATTTATATGCACTAAACAATAAAATATTAAAATAATTATTCTTACTATTCTAAACTTTTTTCATCAGTCATATCAACAACAACTAAAAAAATTCCTTTAGTTAAATCAGTTTTAATAATTTTTTCAATTGTTCCATTATAAACTTCAATAAAAAAATGAATATATTTATTATCAATAATATCATAATAATGTGTATATTCATCAACTTTTTCAAATTCTATAATTTTTCTTGTAGTTTCATATTTTTCTTCAAAAGGTTCATTCATTAATCTATTTAATAATTGAGTTTTTCCAGTTTTAATATCTCCTATAATTCTTATATAAAAAGAATTTGATTGAACATAAAATTTTAAATCATTATTTTTAATATTATTATAAAAATTAACTTTATCTATTATTCTTTCAGTTAAATATTTGATATTTTTAAATTTTTTACATGAAATAATATAACCACTTTCACATTCATTTTCTTCAACAAATTTTTTTAATTTTAACTTTTCATTTTCTAAATTTAAATTAGGATATTCATCATCAAATTTATTACCTAAAACTATAATAAAAGAATTATTTTTTTTAGCTAAATTTTTTATTTTTTTTGGTAAAACCATAGTTTCTTCTTTACCAACATCATATAATAAAATATAACAATCAACATTTGAAGGTTCATCATCACCATTTTTTGAAAAAATCATATCTAATTTATATTTTCCTTCTTGATAATTATATGTTAAGTTAAATTCACTTCTATCTTTTAAAGTATCTATTTTATTTAAATCAAATATATTTTTTTCAAAAGGCATCATTAATAATCTTCTTTCTAATGAAGTTTTACCTACTTTTTCTTGTCCTATTATTTCAAATTTTATTTTTCTTCCTTCTAGATCTACTTTTTTTTTTATTAAATTTATTCTAGTTTCATCTATATAAAAATATCCTAATTCTTTATAATTTATTCTTTGTATTATTTCTGTTTTTATTCTTAATAATGCATTATCTATTTTATCAAAATATTTTTTCATTGAACATTGATATATTATATTAAAACCATTAAGTAATAATGGAGAACATATATTTATTGCTTCATTTAATTCAAATTCTTTTGGTAATAAATCAATTTTATTAAAAATTACCATTTTTGGAATTGGATTATCATCAAAATAAATTGTGTTGTCATTTATATCTTTTATTATTTTTTGAATACTATAATATTAAATATTAAAAAAATATATTTTACTAAACTCCAAAAGTTGATTTTTCTAAAATATCTAAAACAACAATTAAACCTTTAATTGATTTAACTAAATCAATATTATTTAAAATATTAAAATCAGAAGGAGTATCAATAAATTTAAATAAATAATTATGTTTATTTTGATGAATTAATTTATAAGTATAATTAATTTCATTAGTTTGAACATAATCACTATCATTAATAACATATTTTGAATTAAATGCAATTTTTTTTAAAAGACTACTTTTACCAACTTTTGAAGGACCTAAAATTAAAATTGGTATTTCAAAATCATAATTATAATCATTAGGAATTTCTTTTAAAAAACCATTTGTATTTGTTTCAATAAAAGGATCAGTTGGTCTTTCTTCAAAAGGATATATTTTTTCATTTAAATCTAATAATGAATTTTTATAATCATCAATAAGTCCTTTTTGATAAGTATAATATTTAAAAAAAGGTCTTAATTGATTTATTGGTTTTGTATAATCACATTTAATTAAAGGTTTAATCTCAGAAATAAAAGCATTTTTATAAATTGAACTTAAATAATCACAAACATCTTCTTTTGTATAATATTCCATTTCTTTATTAGGGAATATTAAATAAAAAGGACAATATTTTTTATTTTCTGAATAATTTATTGGATTAATTTTATTATGATATTGATTGAAAAAATTATCAATACTAAAATAAAAAAATTATATATTTTAATCTTACTAATTTCCAGAATATTCAATTTCATTTAAATTAGCAAAACAACAAACTGCATCTGGTTTTTCTTCTTTAAATTCATTTTCAAAATCAAATTTTTTTTCAGGATATTCAATACAAATTATTTCATATTTATTTTTTTCATAAAAGGGTCTAATTATTTTACTTTCATAAATTTTTTTATCTGAAGTTTCAATATAATTTGAATCAAGAGGAATTCCTAATAATTGTTTAATAAAAGTTGTTTTTCCACTTTTTTTTGTTCCAATAAAAAATAATTTAATTTTATAAATTTCTCTTTTATTTAATTCTTCTTCACTTATATTACTTTCATCATTTTCATTTTCTTTAACAATATTATCAATTTTTTTTTTAATTATATCTTCAGTTATTTTATCTAATGCACATATTAATTCATAAGGAGGAATATTTTTTAATATTCCTTCATGTGATATAAAATCTATTTTTATTTCTTCACTATATTGTTCAGATTGAAAAAATAAAGTTTTATATGGTTTAAAATTAAATTCTTTTTTTAAATCAATTTCATAAAGATCAATTACTTTTAATTCTAATATCATTTTTCCAATAAATGTTAATTCATTTTTTCTTTCTTCTCCTACACAATATATTTTATTTTCATATAATTTTAATATTATACATGGACAATAAAAAATCATTTTTTGAAATAATCTAATTTTACCATATTGATCTTTTCTTAAATCATTAATTAAAAAAATAAATTCTACATTATATTGTTTTTCTTTTATAACTTTTGTTAATTTTGTTTTCATTTCTGGATCATTTATTTCAAAATAAAAAGTTTCAAATTCATATGTCACTCCTGAATCATAATAAGTATATGTAGTATTATTTTTTTTTTTGAAATTATTTTTAAATTGTTGATAATATATTTCTCCTTTTGAATATGCAGTCGCTAAAAAAATTAAATTATAATTAATAATAAGAGAGTCATTTTTTTTTTGTTTTTTTGGTAATAATAAATTTACTAGATCTGACATTGGGTCTTTATTATTTTCTTCATTTAAACCTTCAATTTTTCCTTTAATATCTCCTTTAATTAATTTATATTTTGTTAATATTTGTGAAATTAAAAAATGAAATGGTTCAAAACAATTTTTCCCTTCTTTAATATTTATTTTAAATATTTTAGAATATATTTTTTTATATTTATCTTCATTTATTAAACTATCAAAAATAGTCATTTGATTAAAAAGTAAAATTATAGGATAATTTTTAACTGGGAATTCTTTTGTTATATTTTTTGCATATTCTTCAGCTGAAATATTAAATTTTACTAATACAATTATTCCATCTATATCTTTTGTTTCATTATAAAGACTTGATGTTTCTATAAAATTTATATTAAATGTTTTATTCAATGAATCTATTGTATATTTTATTTGTTTAAGTGGATCTTTTATTGGAAATGAATTTTTTGTTATTCTCCCTAAATATGCTGTTTTGCCTGTTGATTCATATCCTGCTATTAAAATGTTTAAATAATCTTTATTTAATTGTTGTTGTTGATTTCCCATTTTTTATTATAATTTTTTATTAAAAAAAATAAGAACTAAAAATACAACTCTTAAAGGAAAATAAAAAAAACAAAAAAAATTTAATATCAAAAATAAAAGAGAAAGGTCTTCGTATAAAAGATTTTGATTATAACAGATTATTAAATGAAATAGTAGGAAAAAGAATACAACAAGAAGTATATAAAATACATGTAGATGAATATTTAGTACCAGATTTTTATAATACAAATCTTCCAGTAACAGAAACAGTTTATCAAAAATCAATGTTAACTCATTTAACAACACTTTTAGAAGAAAAAAATAATATGTATGTAGTAATATTATTATTTTATCCTTATATAAATCATAAAAATGAAATTTGTGTTGATAATATGTTTTCAATGTTTTCATATGTTACTGGAAGAATGACAATTCAAGATTTAGAATTTTGGATGATTAAATATTTTAGTTGGTGTACTATTGAATTAACAAAAGGAATTATGATACCTTGTAAAGATAAAAAATTAAGAAATAGTTTAGATGATTTAATTAATTTAGTTTATACTGAAAGTGCAATTAGGGGAGCTGTTGATAAAATGCTTTCTAATTTAAAAAAAAATGCTATTAATACTATTGATAAAGAAATTGTTAGTAAAGAAAAATTTAAAGAAATGTATGATAAAAGTCCTTTTGCTAATGCTGCTGAAGCAAGGGCAATTATTGCTAATTACCATTAAATTTTTTTTAATTTATATACATTTTTTTTTAGGTTTTTTAGTCTTATTGACTTTTTTTTAAGATATTATGATATGTTTTTAATGTATTTTTTTATGAATATATATTATTTTTTAAATTTAAAATTATTAAATTTTAATTTTTAATTTTTATTTTTTTTAAATTATTTTATGGGAAGTAAACTTTGTACATGTAATCAAGGGAAAGAAGCTGAGAAAAATATTGAAGAGATAAAAGAATTTAATCAAAGACAATATAATAATTTAAATAATAATGATTTTGATTATGATGATATGAGAATAGGAGATAATATTTCAAGAGATATGAATATGAAAAATTCATTATATTCAGATGAGACACCAACTCCTTTAAAAAATAAAAAAAAAAGTTTAGATTATTATAATAATCCAACAAAAGATTATGATTATGATAAAATAAATAATATAAATAATTTTAATATGGATGATTTTAATAGAAGAACAAAAAAGAGAAATTCATTTAATTATAATGAAGATTATTATAATTCAAAAAAAAAAAATTTATTTAATAATGAATTTATTTTTCAAAAAATAGGAACTACAAATAATCAATTAGTAAATATTTTTATAATAAATAATCTAAATAAAATAAAAAATGCTTTTAAAAAATATAAAGAAGAAAATTATAATACATTAAATACAGGAAAAATTACTTTTTCACATAAAAAATACCAAAAATTAATTGATACAAATCAAAGTATAATATTTGAAAATATTTTATCATCAAAATCAATAACATTAAAATCAAAAAATGATAAATTTGCAATGAAAAAATTTGAAAATGGTTTAATTTATTTTGGAGAAATAATAAATAATCAATGTACAGGAATAGGAAAATTAATAACAAAAAAAGGTGAAATTATAAAAGGTTATTTTAATAATAATTATCTTCAAAATTATTGTATTATAAAACAAGAAAATGGAATTTATTTCGAAGGTGATATTATTAATAATAAAATAGAAGGAATTGGTTATGAAATTATTTCAGATAATTCATTTTATTATGGAGAATATAAAAATAATAAAAAAGAAGGAATAGGAAAATATATTTGGTCAAATAATTATTTTTATGAAGGTGAATTTAAAAATAATAAAATGAATGGATATGGAATTATTAATTATAATGATGGAAGATATTATGAAGGTGAATTTAAAAATAATAAAATGAATGGTTTAGGTTTATTTAAATGGAATGATGGAAGAAAATATTTTGGTATTTTTGAAAATGATATTAGAAATAGTTTTGGTATTTTTTTATGGAAAGAACCTTTAAAAATATATGTTGGATTTTGGAAAAATGGAAAACAAAATGGATTAGGGAAATTAAAAACTAGTTATAAAGAAATTTATTGCTTTTGGAAAGATAGTAAAAAAAATAAACAATTTAATTCTAAAGAAAAATTTATTGAAAATATTAATAAATGTAATGATAAAAATGTTAAACAATATTTTTATTTTTTTCAATTAAATTTTGATGATATTATGTCTATCATGTTAGAAATATAAATTAGTTTAAAATAATATTTTTTTAATTGTAAATATATAAAAATTTAATATTTTTTAATAAAAAAAATTTAAAAATCATTTAAATATAATTATAATAATTAAACAATTTAAAATATACATAAATAAACTAAAAACAAAATCAATAAAATATTACCTAAAATATATTAATCAATAATATTTTTAGAGATTATACTAAGTTTTAAAGAAGTAAAATCATTATCATATATCCAATTACAAAAATTCTGAGTTAAATCAATTGCTTCTTTCTTTTCAAAATTAAATAATCCAATTTCACAATCAAGAAAATGATTTATAAAATCATTACAAAAAATAGGAATTTCTTCAGCACAATATATATTCATTATCATATCTAGAACTATTTAATAATTCATTTTTATTATTTAAATATATTCTATGTGAAATATTAATAAATTCTCTAAATAATGTTATAAAAACAATTAATTTTATAAAATAATTTGGATTAACATGTAAAGACATTTTATTTAAATAATCCATAAAAATATTATCACAAATTTCATTTTCATTTTCAATTTTCAAATTTCTTTGATGTTTATTAAATAAAAATTGAACTAAAAATGCATGTTCATAAATTTTATGATATTCATTCATTTTTTTTTTTGAATTTCTTTATTATTATAATCATAAATAATATTAAATGCTTCATTGATGCATTTTGGAAAATCATAAATTTCAGTAATTCCAGTTCTTTCTTCTTTTAAAAAAAAAGTTAAATCAATTGGATTATATTTTAATTTTTCCTTTAAAAAATCAACTATTTTTTTTTTTGAGGTTCCTTTTTTTCTATGATTAATATTTTTTAAATTATGTTTTAGTTTACAATGAGTATATAATGCAGGATATAATAAATAACCTTTGAAGCATATTTTACATATAAAATTTCTTCCTTTAGGATCAAATTTTGATCTTCTTTTTGGTAATAATAAATTTTCTGAATCATTATTTAAAATATTTGAGTTATTAATTATATTATTTGAAATATTATTTATATAGGATGTGAATGGAATATTCTTTTGTAAAATATTTTGATAATATTGTTTTTGATCAATTAAAATTTTATTATTTATATTCATTTATTCTTTTATTTGTTTGGATAATTTGTTATTATTAAACTAATATTCCAAAAATTTTATATTTTTTATTTTTTTTATTTTGTAATAAATTAAAACATTAAAGATTAAATGAAAAAAAATGATTTGTTTATTTCTGAAAAATTAAAAGGAATAATGACAATATCTTCAATTAATATTCCACATAAAATAAAAGTTCAATTAGAATTTACAGAACATTATTTTATAATTAAATTTCAAGATATTAAAAATAAAATTAAAGATGCAGTTGAACAAATTTTTTTTCCTTTATATCAAAAAGCTTCATGTGTATATTTTGTGAATTATACACTTGTAAAAATGATAAGTACAGTAGATTTAAGCGGATTAAAAATAACAATGATAAATCCAAAAACTTTATTTAATTTCATATTAACAATAAAAAATATAGAAATAATAGGAATGTTATTTAATAAAAAATTATCTTTTGAAGGCTTAAATACAATAAATAGAAAATTAACAAATTTAATCAATTTAGAAATAAAACATTTAATAGGACAATTTTTATATTTATTTACTTTATTAAGAGATTGTTTAGATCCAAAAAAATGTGAAAATCCAACAATTGAAGATATATTATTTAAATCTTATATAACTGGAAAAGCATATTATGAAAAATATATTCATGAATTAAAAAGAAATACAAAAATAAAATTAGAAATGAAAAAAATAGTATTAGAAAAAATAGATAAATTAAATAAAATAAAAAAATATTATAGATATAATAATAATAATAATAGAAAATCAACTGAAAGTGAAGAAGAAGATAATTATGAAAATGCATTTAGAAATGATTATAATATAAATGATTCAACAAATGAAGATTATAATAATAATAACTCAGATAAAAATTATGATTTTAATTCTTTTGATTCTTTAATAAATGAATTTAAATTAAGAACATCTATTAATATTGAAGAGAGTATAGTTTTATTTTTTAAAATAGTAAGTGTAGATAGTAATAAAATAAATATGAAATTTAAAAATTCTGATACAAAATCAATTTCATTAAATTTAAAAAGTGTAAATGAAAGAGAAAAAAGAAAAATAGGAAATAGGACTTCTTTTGATATAAATAAATATATTCCTTCTCCAGGGAATATTAGTGCAAATATTCCAAGAAAAAATCAAATAAATATTTTTAATTCAAATAATTATAAAATAGATATTAATAAAATTAATAATTCAAATAATGAAAATTTTACTAATTCTACTAAAAATACAAGTGATAAAAAAACTTTAGATGAAATTAAAAATAATAATCAAAGTAATAATGATTTATTAGAAACTCCTAAATTTTGTTTTAAAAAAAATCAAAGTTTAAATAATTCTCAAAATGATAATTTAAGTTTAAATGAAGTTCAAAAATTAATTGAAGAATGTTCAAAACATCATTCATTTCTTCAACCTTATGAAACTTTTAATATCTTTTTTAATACAACTGAAATTATTCATAGAAAATTCTTTGAAATTTTCTTTGAAGAATTTATTGGAAAAATTTTTTATTATGAAAAAGATAAAGATAGTTTAATAAAACTTGAATCTTTATATAATTTTTTTTTATATTTAAGAGGTTTAAAAAATATTTTGTTTGTTGAAAAGAATAGAATATATTTTTCAAATGTATTCTTTATGGATGATGATGATGATTAAAAAGCAAATATAAATAAATTTAAATGGAAGGTATGATTATATAATTAATTTATAAATATACACATATATAATATTTTATTTTTAAATTTGTTTTTTTATAAATTGTTAAAATCATATTTATAATTATTTTAAAACATAAATCAAATATATAAATTAGTATAAACTATCTAACATATTCTTCAAATCATCTTTTTCTTCTTTTTCATTTTCTTCTTTAATATTTTTTTCTTTTTCATTATTCTCATCTGTTAATATTTCATTTTTATCATCATTTTTAGGAGGGTTGAATTTTAAGAATTTATAATATAGAATAATTTGAATAATACAAATTAATAATCCTAAAATATTAGCAATTATTATGTGATGTGAATTACCATCATTAAAAAAAACACTCTTAATCCCAAAAATTAACCATGATAATGAATTTAATAATCCCAATTTTGAAGTATTTAAAATTAAAATTTCAGGATATTTATTTTTTATTATTTTTAAAATATTAAATCCAATAGGTAAATATATAAAAACATTAATAACATTTGAAGTATAAAATATTATTTTTGCGAAAATTTCACTTTTAATAATTAAATTATATTCTCCATAACTTAAAATAATGCTAAACAAAGTAAAAATTGAAATATAAATAAATTGTATATATCCCGAATACATATAACAAATATAAAGAATTATATATATAAAAAGAGTCATTGCTCCAATTAAATTACAGAGTTCCATTAATTCATATTCTTCCCTCGTTGATTTTGCTACACTATAAAAAAAAAAAAGTATTCCATTTAAAAATAAAACACCAAACCCAAAAAATGAAATATATTCTAAATTAATATTTTTATTTTTTAAATTAAATAAAAACTGAATAGGGGAAAAAATATAATATATAATAGAGGTTAAAAAACCTATTGTACCAAAAAAATCAGTTCCTTTCATTTTTTTATAAAAAAATAATATAGAAAATTTTATTTTCCAAAATTAAACAAAAAAAAATTAATTTTTCATTTTATTAATATTTTGAATTTTTTCCATAATATGTATTATAGTTAATGAATGAATATCTTTATTTTAATTAAAACTTTGGTTAAAAATCTCTACGCAAGATAATTGATTTTACCTTGTTCTTTTACCAATATTATTGAAGTTGCTGGTTTTAGTGGTTGACAACTTGTACTATTTTTTATAGGTTGCATAGTACCACCATAAGGTTTTTCTGGTTCTCCCATTGGATCTACAATTTTATCCAATCCACCTTTATATGGGAATGGAATATTATTGGTTGATGTAATTGCAATTATCATATCTTCTCCTTTTAAGGTAATAATTTTACTAAACAAGATAATTCTGGATCTTTTTCTAACATCTTTTTAAATAATGGTTTTGCATAAGAACCATTATAACATTGTATTAATTGACCATTTAATATAGCATCTCTATCAAAATTAATTCCTCTTTCAACTTTCTTTCTATTTGTTAAAATAGGTTCATTAAATAGTTCCATCATTTCATAACTTGGATAATTTTGTAAATGAATAAGCATTTGCTCTACATCAAATACAGATAGATTCATTTTATTAATTTTATTAAATAAATTCTCATCTAAAATTGTGTTTACTATTTCTCTTGCATATATTTTTCTTTGCTCATGGTCTGGTGTAAAATAAGGATTTCCATTTTTATAACCATCCATGTTATCCTCAGGAGATGTAAATATAAATTCTGCTAAGAATACATAAGTTAAAGCCATTCTATTTAAATATTGTTTTGTATCCATATTAGAAAATTCTGGTGGAACATGTCCTAATTGAATATATTTACCGTGTAATGTTATATTTAATGCTTGCTCTATTACTCTTTGAGATGTTCCAGAATAACCAATATCTACAATAATATCATTATTCTTTATTCCAGTATTCTTTAAATAAGTAAGACAATCTTTTGTACCTTCTTGTTTTTTAAACCTACATACATCATTACCAAAAATTGTATGCATTTTATCTATAAGTATTTTATCTTTACCATTTAAAATTAATGGACTTAATGCTTTACGACTTACATACAAATAATGAACATCTGGTATTTTCATTAACTTTGTAGCAATTAAATAAGGCATAAACATATCTCTAGAACAAAAGAAAATAGATTGTCCTTCCTTTCTTTGATTTACAACCCATTTTGTAAAATCATAAATTAAAGGTGCAAAATATTTCACCATTTTAATTAAAGGTTTTTCTTTAGAAACTTCCAATTCTGCTGCATATTTCTTTAACATTACATTTTTAACAGCAGGTAAATTTAAAGATAAAGATTGTAATGATGGAGAAAATACAGGTATTATATCTTGTTTTGTACAACCAATAATATCTGCTTGATAATTATCTCCATAATGTTTTGTAATTTTACCAATTCTTCTTTCTACTTTTTGAAAAAGTAAACCAGAACCTTTATTACATCTTTCCTCACAAGATACAAATACTTTTGGACTAATATATCCACATTTTTCTAATAATTCTTTTATTATTTTAGATGGTAAATACATATCAGATATAAAAACATAATTACTTGGATTTTTATTATACATTTCTAAGATTTGTTCATTCGGATATACATGGTTCATTTCCATATCTATTTCCATTTGTAAATCAAATCCGACTAAATATTTATAAATATCTTTTATATTTGAAAATACACTAATTGATCGTGCTCTTTTTTCAGCATCTATTCTTAGCTTTTTAAAATTCCTCCCAACTTTCTCCTCAATTAATGTAAAAATATCAGTTGGTTGAAAAACGTCTCTAAATATTGCTGTATCAAAAACGTCTATACTTTCCATTTATTCCTCTATATTGAAAATAAAAATCCTCGAGTGCCAACGTTTTAGTCGTCGGTTAAAAATCTCAAGGATTTTTATATATAATTTTACTTAACTTCTTCTGCTTTTGGAAATCTTCTCTTTAATGCTGAAATAGCAGTTGGCAAAGATTCTACACATTTAGTTGTAAATCTTGCTTTACCATCTTTTATATTATAGCGATTGTAATAACCTTCTTTACATCTTACTATTTCATGTTTACCATCATCATATTTTGCAACTACTTCTTCATTTAAAGATTCTTCAATACCTTTTGCTTTTTTCCATTTCTTTAAAAGTTTATTAGACTTTTTTGCTTTTTCTTCTGCTTTTTTTAATTCTAGTTCAGCTTTAACTACATCTGCTTGTCTTTGATCATTAACTGCTTCAGCATCTTCTTTAGAAACTTCATCAATTTTTTGTTCTTTTAAATCTTGTTCTCTAGCTTCAGCATCTTGTTTTTGTTTGTCTAAAAGTCCATCAAGTAAATCACCAGTTGTATCTACAGGGGGTTCTTCCATTATTCTTTGATGGTTTAAAGGTACTTCTAAATTGCCTGGATCTAATTGAGTATCAGGATCTATTAATAAACCTTCTTCAATTGGTTCTTCAGCAGGTTCTTCTTTTTCTTCGCCTTCTACATTAACTTGAACATCCTCAGGATTAACACCATCAACTTTTATTTCAATTTCTAAATCTTCAAATTGTTTAACCAATTTCTTTGCTATTGTATCATTAACTTTAGCAACTTCTGGTTTTTGTACTTTTATTTCATCATAAACTGCTTGATCTACATTTGGTTTTTTGTCAGAAAGATTTTCTTTTATTTCTTTCTTTTCATCTGTAACTTCATTTACTCCAGTTTCATCTTCCATTGAATCGAATATAATATCGTATTCTTCAATAATTTTTTTAATATCCATTTTAAAATTCTCCTTTATTGCGCGCTTTAAGGTATATTTTAATTAAAAAATTAAATATAAAATATTATACTCTTATAACAAAAAAGACCTTATCCAAATGGATAGGTCAATCTTGTTCCTGAACACTCAATGAAATTTATGGGGGATTCCACTTAGTAGATCCAAGAAGATTCTTTTTTAAAGATGAAGCATCTAATTATATGTGTTGAGACTTAGAAAGGTTGAGATGCTCCTCTTTATAATTATTATATTATTTAAAATAAAATTGTCAAACTATTGATCAAAATCCATTCCAATTTCTGGTATATGTTCTGGAAATAAATACTCTATATCTTCTTCACATATCTCTATTTCAATTCCTTTACCCATAGCAAAGAATAGCATTTCTCTTACATTATGTAATTCTCTTTGTCTTCTTGGATTTCCATCATCTTCAAAACGTGACCCATAAAAACTAATTTTATTTGCTCCTTGTAAAATACACCATGCTATCATGTATGCCATAGTTGAACAAAATCTTCTACCATGTACTAATTCATGACATTTTTCAAAAGGAAAATTATCTTTTGTATAATCAGCATTTTCTCTTGTTGGTTCTTCGTGTATGTCAAACCATAAATCTACACGTGGTAACATTGATTCATCCCAATGACTATTCATAGAAATAATGGTTATATCTTTATCATCAAAATTACAATTATACTTGCTTTCCAATTTGCCCAAAATCGCAAAATGTTTCATTTAATCCTCCTAACAATATTTATAAACACGAGGATCAATAGCTTGGTCTGATTCTCTGCCTGAGAAAGCTCTCCATATACTATAATGTAAATGTGGTGCAAAATAATTATCTTTTAATACTTTACCATCAAAATAAGATGTACCAGATTTTCCAATTACATCTCCTTTATTTATTTTTTGTCCATTCTTTACATTTATAGAACTTAGATGAGCGTAAGCATGAAAATATCCTTGAGAATCTCTTATCATAACAAGTCTTCCAAAACCAATCATATTTCCAGCATATACAACTGTACCGGAACAAAAAGCATTAACAGGTTCATTATTATAAGCTAAATCTAAACCATAATGATATTTAGAACCCTTTGTTACATCTCTTTTACCAACTCCAGATGTAATCCTTCTACCATGAAATGTTCCCATTTCTCCAATATTAGGATTATAAGCATTAGAATATCCTTCCGTTAATTTTGTATGAGAAGTTAATTCTGATGATTCTTTAATTAGTTTATACATATTACCTCGGTTTATTTTAATATAAAATTACCAGAGGCTATCAACAATTTTTGGTGCAGATTGTTGTTTCATAGAAATCATCATGTGAGCAATTTGATGTCTTTTTTCTAATTCTGCTAACATCTTTTTATCTGTTTGAGGTAATTGTCTTAATGTAGGTAAAAATAAATCTAATAGACAAATTATTTCATTTAATAAACCTTCTGTTCCAGATAATTGAACTTGTAATTGTTCTATTTCTTGTTCATATTTTCTACTATCCATGTACTTCTCCTATTTCATCTGTTTTTTGATAATATGACATTTTATTAGTTGTTGCATTGGTACAAGTTGGTTCTTTTAAATTTACTGGAGTTGTTTTTGTATCACACCAAACCTCATGAGCTGGTCTATATGGATTTTCATAAAAAACTGGCATTGGTTGAGGTGGTAGTGGATAAACAGGATAAGATATTTCTCTCTTAACCAATTCCTCAGATACAACTTCTCTTATTAATTGTTTTAAATCTCCGATAGTTAATGCTTCCACATATAAATCATCTTTTAATTCTCTTTTACATTCTTTTACTATATCAGAAATTTCTTTTAATTTTTTATCTATTTTTTCTTCTATATCCTTTTTCATTCTTCCTCCAATAATTTTACTGTATCTTCGAATTCAGGTTCCGGTTCTACAAATTTTATTAATATTCTGGATAAATCATAACCATTTCTAAAACTATAAACAGCACTTTGATATGGTACAGGATCTTCTTTAAATACTTTATATAAATCTCTTGTTTCTACATCTTTATAATGCTCTGAGTATTCTGCAACCAGATTATAATATTTATCTATTTCTTCTTTTATCTCATTAATATATCTTTGAGCAGTTTTAGATAATTCATCTGGTACATTATTTACATAATCATTTAAAGTATTTGTATGTTGTTCTAAATCATTTTTCATTAATTTCCAGATTGTATGTTTACAAAGAGATGCTCTTATTTTTGCTATTTTTAAATAATCTTCTGATTTTATTTTTACCCTTTGAAAAGCACCATATTTTTCTGAATTAATCATTACAACAAAACCTTCTTTTTCATAGCTTGCCGTCTTTTGCCAATTAAATAATTCTGTCCATGTCATATTATTATATTTAGGTCTCGGTAAACCCGTTAAATTAGAAAATAAATCTAATTCATCACAAGATCTTTCCTGCCAATAATCTTTTAAATTTATGAAAGCAGAAATTAAATAAAGATTTTCCTCATTACCATAATCACAAATTATCTTTGTTTCAGGAGATATAACTTCAACATTCAATGAATTATTATCTAATATTTCATTTAATTTTTCTAAATTGTATTTTGGTAATAACCTTTTCATTACATCTGTAACATAATTGTCAAAACCACCACGAGAATTACATCTAAGTTCTCCTTTGTATTTATAAATAATTCCAAGGCAGCCATCCATTTTC
>JAJJLH010002465.1:0-20910 GCA_023806865.1 Isotricha sp. YL-2021a | reverse complement strand
CAGTATTGATGGAGGGTGATGATATTAATGACCCGATTGTAGATACGGTTCGCGGTATTACTGACGGTCACATTTTCCTCTCAAGAAAAGTTGCAGAGGCAAATCATTATCCGGCAATTGATGTTTTGGGAAGTATTTCACGTCTTATGACATCAATAGCAACGGAAGAACACAAAGATGCTGCAGCAAAAATGAGAAAAGCTCTTGCAATATACAGAGAGAATAAAGATTTAATTGATGTAGGCATGTACCAGCCCGGGACAAATCCTAAATTAGATGCTGTTATTGCGATGATGCCACAGATAAATGCATTTCTTCAACAAAAGACTTCCGACAGTGTAAACATGAAAAATACTGTCGAAACTTTGGTAAATATGATGTCTAATCTTGATATATAAATTGTGTTTTACACTTTTTTAGACTATAATTTATTCGGGGAATTTCGTGTATTATATACAATATTAATTTTTGTAAATAATTTATAAAAAAGACCGAAATATAGGCAAAAATATCTGTATTTAAATCTTTATATATGTATGAAGGAGTCTCTGTAGGTGTTCGTAAACAAGATTGGTGTCAGAAATAATAGTACTAACTTTAAGGGCAGTCGATATGTAACTGATGCAAACGGAAAGACTGTACGAAAGTACAGTATTGCGTATGATTATAATAAGGGAAACACAGTATACAAAGAATTCTTTATTGCGGATAAAAGTGAGGATGGAAAAGGATTTACGGTAAGAAAAAATGACAATCCGCCAAGTGTTAAACTCAAGATAGACGGAACAGAGGCAGACCCTATAGAGCTTTTGGGTTTAAAAGAAGGAAGTGCTTTTGCAAGCCGCAATGCAGAATATTCTCCTGACGGAAGACTGCTCAGGACTTGGATTGATCCGGGACCGAAAGCATGGGATAGTGAAGGTAATATTTATAATATTGAAAGAACAAATGTAACCAAATCAAAAGGACATACTCAGTCTATGTATGTCATGCCTGATGCAACTTATCCGGAGTATAAAATTTACGGTTTTAATTCGGATAAGACCGGAGAAATTTATGTTGATAAAAGTATAGTTGAAAAAAATCTGTTTTCTGAAAGAGCATACTCAAATATGTCCGGCGGCAATTTTGCAGGAGTAAGAAAAGCCTTAAGAGAGTATGCAGCAATGGGTATTGATGTTGCGGGTATGTCACCGATAAATAACGGCGGTATTTTTTCTCACGGATATTCAAATATAAATAACAACTCTATTGATCTTTCAAAGGGAACGCCGGAGGACTTTGCAGCACTTGTATGTGACGGCTTCGTAAATGGTGTCAAACTCATGTATGATGCAACTTTAACATCTGAAAACCTGATGGGTGTTAATTTCCAAACAATGCTTCAATCTTTTTATGAAGCAGGTGTAAAAGATTTGGACAACGCTGCAATTCCGGACCAATTCTTTATGTATAATGCCTTGCCTTTATTAGATATGCCGTTTTGTTATGGTGTTATTCCTGAGAATGGTAAAGAATTTACAAAGGTAAGATATATTAATTTCCCGTACAGATATAATAAAGACAAAAATATAATAGAAGACAATCCTTCATTTAACCCTAATAAACCTACTGAATGGCAGGTTTATGATACAAGGAGAGTGGCTCCGTCACAGCTTGAAGACCAAACAAAGCTCATAGAAAACTACGATGTAATCGATATTGAAGATGTCTTGGACGGAAAGAGTTTTGACCAGACTTCATATCCTTATCATGCTGAGATGTCAATGAGTGACAGCGAAGAGATAAAAGCAAACATGGAAAGGAATCTCAAGAAAAATATTCCGTATGATTCAATAGAAAATCTGAGCACATCAACTTTCAGTGTAGGAACTGTTACGAAAGGAGTGGATGATTGGGATCATAATAATGACCTTCCAAGGTCTTATAATGTTATTCCGGCACCCATAGAACAACGTTTGCGCGCAGAAAAGGATCAGGATATTGCAGATAATATCAGAAGAAAGTTCAGAGTGGGAACGAAGCGTTCTTTTGATATGAAACTTGAATCTATCAGGTATAATTTGCAAAAACCTATAGATATTGTAATGTTGAATTATGCAAAATATGCGGCACAGATAACTTCAAGAAAAGAATTATACAAACTTATTGAAGAAGGCAAGATGTCTCCTAAGGTAGATTTTACCGACGAACAGATACGTGCAATACGAGCAGGTGATGAGTGGGAAAAAGAAACTCCTTGGGGAAAATATGACAGAAATGATACAACGGTTAAAGCATTGATGAAGTATCCGTTGGGTTCATTACAAGGTTTACACAAAAATACACTCGGAATTCTCATTTCTCCATACTTAGCTTCAATGGGTGTTGATAAAGAAACCATAAAGAAAACAAGATTTGAATTAATGCAAATGGGAAATCCGCATGTTGATTCGGAACACAGCAGAACTTATCATTCTCTGAATAATTTTTACTACAATGAACTAAGACTCTTAACAGATAAAGTAATAGATGAATTGAATAAAAAGCTTCCTGAAAAACTTATTGATGACGATGGAACCTATACTCAGTACGGAGAATATATAGTTAACCTTATTGCGCCTGAAATATTTGAGTTTGCTTTCTATAAATCACTGGCAAAAGATGTATGCAAAGTTAAAGTGCTTGAAAACGGAGATATAACATACAATTACGCAGAGATGAAGGACAATACTTCACTCCAGCAGTTAGGTATTAATGAAAAAACTCAGAAAGCCAAAGCAACAGCAATTCTTTCAAAGCTCAAAGAAGTCAATCTGAATACGGAAGAAAATATTAATCTTTTAACGGATGCGTTTATGAAGAAGCTTGACGGAACAACTGTTGAAGGCTTTAGGCTAATGGATGCGATTCTTAAAGAAGTACCGCTTCAGTTTATGCGACTGGATGCTATAAAAGAGACTGTTGACTGGGATGCAGTCAGAGCATTGATTGCAAGCTATGATGTAACTGTTGATAAGCTTGTTGAAATAATTAAAGACATTATGGATGTTATAAAAAGTGTAGATAAGAATATTGCTGTTGTTCCTGAATTTACTGATTTTCAAATGCTTCTTGATCATATTGGCGGAAGCAGATTCAATAATCAGGATGAGGTAATAAAATATATATTAAATGAAACCGGATTGCTTTCTGAAATGGGTTATGCGTGGTTCTACGAAAATTTATATAAAGGAGATATTTCTACTTTAAGCAGTACATTTGATAATTTAATTAATAATTATGATCAGGATTATATAAGGAATTTGGTATCGTTTGTAGACAATCATGACAAGCCAAGACTTACTTCGCTGTATGCTTTGAATATGCACATGTTTAGAGCAGGGGAAGTTAAGCGTAGTGATTATCGTCACGAAGATTATCGTTATGTCAGAGAAGAAGGTATGAAAATAACCCAAAAAGTTGATAATTTGGAAGATTTACCTCTTGAACTAAGGTTGAATATTGATAATCCCGAATATTTCAGAACAATTAATACCAGAGCATTGGCAATGAGTTCTCATATAAGAAAATCCATAAATGATGCCAGTATTAATCTTAGTAAAGATGAAAAGGATTTGATTTATCAGGCAATTGCCGATATGACTGACGGACATTATCTTCAATACGGAGAAACCCTCAACAGAACACGAATCTCAAAAGAGAAACTGCCTGAAATCTATGATTTGCAAGGAGCCGTTTCAAAAGTTCTTGAGCTATCCGGTATATCTGATGACGGTCTTTTAAATCATATTGTTGAAAGAGCAGGCAGCAATGACAAAATAAATTATCATTTAGTTGTAGATGAATACTATCCTGACAAATTAGGATATTTACTTAACGGTGCCGGCAAAGCATCAAAAGAGGATTGTGAAACTTGCAGTCCTTATGTAACAAGCATTGCATCATTGATTCTTGACATTGTTAATAATCAGACAGATGCTGATGATAGAACGAAAACGGCAATAAGAAACGGCTTAAAAGCTTATGTCAAACAGTTTAATCGTGCTTACGTAGATGAAAGAAGCGACTCAGTGAAATTGTTTAATTCCGAAGGCCATGAGAAAACCAAGCAAGAATATGGCGCAAGAGATATTGAGCACAATATACATTCTATTGTAGATCATGCGATTTATTTAGCAAAAAAACAGGGTAAAAATGTTGAAAGATTTAACGACCCTAAAATCAGAGAAGAACTTGAGGTTAAAATTTTAAGAAAAGCTTTGACTCCTGCAATAAACAAAACGGCTGCTATAATGGAGTTTTCAGCTGCGCTTCCGGGTATATCAACACTGTATTATGGTGATAATATGGGTATGACCGGATTTGAAGATGAATGCAGAAATCCAAACCTGCAAAACCGTAACCCAATGTTCAGTATAGAAAATATGCCTGAAGGTCCAAGGAAAGAATGGCGTAAAGAAGTTATGGCTAAATTTGAAAAAGGTATGCAGATTAGAAGTGCTCTAGGGGTTGATGCCGTAAATGACGGATGTTTTTATAAGTTAATTGCAGAAACCAAGTACAGTCAAGGCATATATGATTATTATGAAAAACTTAGAAAAACAAACGTATTTACACATCTCGCACATAGTGATAGAGGCTCTGTTATTTCAATTTTGAATTATAACGGTTTGCATGATGATAATCCGGCACCTCATACGGCAGAATTATCATATATTGCATTTCCTAAAGACAGTAATATCTCTCTTCCTGTGGGGACGCTGTTGTATAATGCTTTGAATCCTGATGATACAAGAACGTTTATAATCCAATATAATAATGAAGCCCAAGAATACAGATTGTATAATGAGGAAAATGGTGAGCCTATAAGAATAGACGGTTGGACACTGGTTTTAACAACTGAGAATGTTAAAGAAAAACTGGTTCAAATAGAAAATAAAGCGGAAGAAATGGCAGAAGAATATGTTAAAGAAACCAAATCATCTGACAAGAAAGATTTTACAAAAGTAATTCCTGCTTTATTACTTGCTGCATCTGTTGCGATTGCTAAAAAGAAAGTTGGCGGAAAATATCTGAAGGGTATTGAAAAGAAATTAAACCGTTTGGCTTAAAATATTGTCTTCTCTGAGTTTAACTGCTAATTTAACTGCGTTATTCTGAGCTGTTTCATTTTCCCAGAAATCAGGGAGTGAGGTGTATGGTTTAACTATATTTCTTGCCCATGAACCTATTGCAATCCCGTGAGGATAAATTTCACATTGCTTGCACAGTGTCATTGTTTTTGAGTTTGTTCCGCCTGATACAACTATATATGCGGGAATATTTGCATTTTGTATAATTTCTGCCATTGCAACAGCCTGAAGGGTTGTTTTATAACTGTCATCACAGCCGCTCATAGGGATTCCGTCAGCCTGAATAATTGTTGTATAGTTTTCTCTGGATTCAAGCATTTCTCTTATTCTTGTTAAGACTTCAGCATTTCCGATATTTTCTCTGTCTATGCAAATTGATGCAAGTTTAGGTCTGCATTCGTTGATAATTTCCCATTTGCGGGCTAAGTCTGTTTTATCATGCCCCATAATGTGGAGTTCCAAAATATCTGCTCCGTTATGAACAAGAACAGGCAAAACCTCTTTTGTATTCACATCTTTTTCGTACATTTTTATGGCGCTTACGGGGCATTTTTTCATACAGGTACCGCAGCCGATACATTTTCTTTCATTAATAATGTTTGGCGGCGAAATTGCGTCATTAGGGCAATTCCTCGCGCAATTTCCACACTTAATACATTGAGAAGCGGTTACGCTGGCTTTGGATATATGCTTGTCACCTTTAATTCCAACTGACACACAGATGTGTATATCTTTTTCCCCCGAAAGCTCGATGCCTTTTTTTGCCGCATCAAGGATTTCTTTTCTTGCTGATATGTCAAAGACATTCCAGCCGGCTTTGGCGTAAATGTAGACAAGTTTTTTTACGGCTTCAGGGTCTTCATTACCCGCACCGCATACAAGTTTGAAGAAGTTTCTGTTTTCAAGCAGTATATTTATTGAATTAACCATAGTATGCTATGCCCGTATCCAACCATCTGAATATATTTACCCCCCTAGAATCCGATTGCATAATTAAACACTTTTTTCTTCTTGGGTTTATTAAATGATTCGGGTGTTTCTACCGTAACTTCGGTAGTTTCAATAACTTGTCCCGCTCTTTTAAGCATATTGTTTTGCTGGAACGTTTTATCAACATTGTTGAACGATTTAAGAGAGTCAAGTTTATTTTGCAAATCGGCATTTTCATTATTCAGAACTGTTGCCTGGCGGCTAAGGTCGTTTAACTTCATTTCGCATGTAATTACGAAATAATAACTTATAACTGCCACCGAAATAAGAAGGCCCAGTATAATACACAACGTTTTGTTAACTCTCTTTATTGCCATTTGCTTAACAACATTCTCCTTCGGGAAATTCCCCTCTATTATACTATTAAAAGCTAATTTTTGAACAGACTTATCCACAAAAGATTTTTTTTCATTGGGGTATGTTTTATATTGAGATGATGCTTGACGTGCGAATTTTTTAATAATATTGTCAAGTACGGTTTCGTCTTTCTCTCTTTTATATTGTTTATTGTTATAACTTTTTACAGCGTATGCCAACTGTTGATACTCCCAAAATCAACTAGGAAATACATCTCGCGACTCTTAATTTTGCACTCCGCGAAGGTGGATTTTCCTTTATCTCCTCATCCGATGCCGTAATAGGTTTCCTGTTAACAAGTTCTATTCTTGGCGGCGGGCATTTGCAAATCATTTCATTGCATCTGCACTTTTGGCTTTCAAACTTTAAAATCTTTTTCACTATTCTGTCTTCTAAAGAATGAAAACTTATAACAGAAATTATACCATCTTTATCCAATAAATCCAATATATCATGGAGTACATTGTTTACATTTTTTAACTCATTGTTTACTTCTATTCTGATTGCCTGAAACACTCTTGTTGCAGGGTGTATAGAGGATTTTATTTTTGGAGTTGAATTCACAATAAGATTGGCAAGCTCGGTGGTCGTTTCTATTTTTTTCTTCGCTCTTGTTTCAACTATTTTTTTAGCAATTCTTTTGGAAAATCTTTCTTCTCCGTATTCACTGAAAATGCGCACTAAATCTTCTTCTTTGTATGTGTTAACAACGTCATATGCAGAAATTTCCGCAGACATGTCAAATCTCATATCCAAAGGAGCTTCTTTTGAAAACGAAAATCCCCGTTCCGCTTTTGTTAACTGGTGGTATGATGCGCCCAAATCTATGATTACACCGCCCGTAATCTTTTCAATTCCGAGCTTTTTAAGCTCTGATTTTATATTTGTGTAAGAGGATTTTACTATTGTGAGATTTTTGTAGTTTTTTAATCTTTCCTTTGAATGAGCTATTGCCTCATCATCAATATCAAAGGCTATCAGTTTTCCGTTTGGTTGTATTCTTTTTAGGATAAGCTCGCTGTGACCGCCTCCTCCCAGCGTACAGTCAACGTATATTTTACCGTCTTTGCATTCAAGTGCATCAACGGCTTCGTTCAGCATAACGGTATAGTGCTTAAAATCGCCCATAACTAGATTTTAGCAAAGAGATGCAAAGATGCATAGTTTGTTAATGTACCTTCAGAATAATGCAGGCTTTATTCGGTTATTAAGAGATTTAATATATATTTACAATGGACAAAAACCATATACAAAGGGATTTTTGACAGTATCACTTTGGATAAATTGTAATAATTTAAAAAAATTATTAAAGTTTTTTTAAAAATGCCGTTATACTTTGCATAAGATAGTTTACTTATATTATAAGGAGTGACTCTGATGGGTAAGTTTGAAAACTGGATGATTAATGGTACATTAGCCGGTAAAATGGCGCAGGCATTGGATAAAAAGGACAATGCAGAAGGAAAAGCGGACGGAAAGATAAGCGGTTCTATATGGAATCAGTTTATAAACGGTATACGCAAACAGACCGGTGATGCAAATCTCGGAAAGACAATAAGCGAGGATGGTTCTATAAGTCTGGAAAATGCAATCAAATCAATAACAACGTATTGTTGCAGTGCGGGTAAATCAAAATCGTTAACCGGTACTGCAATGGCAAAAGAATGGGTAAAAGACCTTGAGCTTGATATAAAGACCAACGGCAAACCTGCAGCGGAGCAGCCGCCAGCAGTGGAACAGCCGCCAGCAGTGGAACAGCCGCCTGCAGCGGAAGAACCGCCGGCTCAAGATTTACCTCAAAAAGCAGATCCTTCTGAGCTTCCTGCTATGCCTGAAAGTGTAACGCCTCCGGACGCAAAAAATCCTCCGCAAGACGTGGTATTAAAACCGTTTGAAATCGGATATAACAGACCTCACCCTAAGAATAAAGATGTGGTAGTAAGAAATGAAGACGGATCTACGGTTCAATATGACAAAAACGGTTATATAATATTACTATGCGACCCAAACGGCAATAAGACAAGATCTATATACCGCAATGCTGATGGTTCAGTTATTGACTGGTATGACTACGAATACGACCCAAACGGCAATAAGACAAGATCTATATCCCGCAACGCAGACGGCTCAGTTTATTACTGGTATGACTACGAATACGATGCAAACGGCAATGTGACAAGAAAAATGCGACGCTACGCTGATGGTTCATTTTCTTGGTGGTATGACTACGAATATGATACAAACGGGAATAAGACAAGAGAAATATGCCGTAACGCTGACGGAAGCGTAGATTATTGGGATGATAATACGAAGGATTCACAAGGAAATTTAGTCTGTTACAAGAGAACATCCTATGATTCTGACGACAAAGTAGTAATAAAATATTATAATTCTAACTATGATGAAATAACCGAAGAAGAATACAATAACCTGAAAAAGCAAGCTGAGTAAGTAGGGTAGACTTTAGTAGTAAGCAGGGTAGACTTTAGTCTACCTTATTTTTTCGACATTCAGAGAGGCTTAGTCCGAAGAATCCAAAACACTACCTCTCCTACGGAGAGGGTGGCTGCGAAGCAGACGGGAGAGGGTATTATAAAAAGAAAAAGCAGATAAAAAGACCCTCTCTGTCAGCAAGCTGACATCTCCCCATAGGGGAGATAAGTCTTTTGTCATTCTGAGGCACGCAGTGCCGAAGAATCCAGCTTATTATTTCGTTAAATTAACAGAAAGAATATGACAAAATGAAAACAGTTAATAAAAGGCTGGATTTCTCGGCAAATAATGCCTCGGAATGACAATATTTACCCATTTTTTTTACATCAGATTTTTAGTCCGTTTAAGGTCTGAATTACCTTTACCCCTTTACCTCTCAGGATGACAGCAGTCTTGTAGCCTGTTCAGGGTCTGAATTACATTTACCCCCCATACATATAGATTAGTACACATAGTGGACTCTCATCTTTTTTGAGTACACTTTTTAATTTAGTTATCAGGCATGGGGGTCAAATGGGGGTAAATAGGCTAAAAACAATTATTTGCGCCCAAATCTAGACCGAAAGATTTAGACCGATATGTTTACCCCAAAATCTTTAAAATTAATCTCTTTATTGATGTAGGACTCCTCCAAAAAGGGGTAATATACATAGAGTAAAAAGGTATCAATGTACTAAATTTTATAAAGGATGGGGAGAAAAGAGAGTATGAGACACGATTTTAAGAAAAAATCAAAAGTATTACTAATTGATGACAACTATGAACACTTGGTTGGTATCAGAGAATTATTGAACTTGGAAGGTACTTTTGATGTTGTTGGTATCGCAACAACAGTTACGGTTGGTTTGAATTTGATTAAAAAATATCAGCCTGATATTGTTTTGCTTGATATGAATATGCCTGACAAAGACGGCTTGCAGGGTATTATGGAAATCGGCAAGCTTGATATGGGAACAAAAGTTCTTGCACTTTCAGGTTATGATGATGCTGATTTAATCTTCAGAGCAATGAAATTAGGTGCTAAAGGTTATGTACTTAAAACTATGGCATCAGCACAACTTATATATGCTATTGAAGAAGTTCTCGGCGGCAAGATTTATTTACCGCTTGCTCTTTCTTCAAGATTCTTCGAATATTTCCAGCAGTCATTCAGAGAAGAAACAGCAAAACAGGAATCAGACGAAGAAAATCTTCTTTCATATCTTACTCAAAGAGAAGAAGAAGTTTTGGAACTTCTTACTCAAGGTGTTACTTACAAAGGAGTTGCAGCTAAATTGTTTATTTCCGAAACAACAGTTAAAACTCACGTAAACAATATTTTCCAAAAATTGCAGGTAAATGACAGAACACAGGCTGTTCTTTATGCAATCAACAACGGTTTCTTAACAAAGAAAGTAAAATTAGGCGTATAAATAAACCTAACCCTCGCCCCTTGGGGGAGAGGGTGGGCAAAGCCCGGGTGAGGGGTAATAAATGCGAAAAATAGTCAGACAGCAGAATTATTTAAAAGAACTGATTGAAACTCAGGGAAATCGGTTTTTAACGAGACAAGCACTCAAGTGTCTTGTCCGTTCTGCGCTGGAACCGCTGCTTGACGAACCTGAATCAGGAGTTGTGCTATACAGAATTGAAAATAAAGAAGGATTGCAGGGACTTTTAAAAAGACTGGAGTTTTCGGAAGTTCAGTCAATAAATTATGCTGACGATTCCAAAAACTTAGTTGAAAAGGTCTGGGCAAATACGGAATTTCTTTGCACAATGACTCACAGATATGTTTCAATTTTGCTCTGGGACAACAATACGGGTGATAAAAACCTTGTCAGATATTATTCTTTGTACAACTCAAAACTTCAAAACGAAGCACTGGATATTATTAAGAGAAACTCAAAGATTGATATAACTCCTTATCAGGAAAAATTCACACCTGACAGACGTGACAACATCCTTTTGAATGCTTCAATCAGACGTCTTCTTGATAATATGGACGAAGCTACGAGTGATGCGGTTTTAGGTTATGCGGAAAAAAGCGTGGAAACTCTTGTTGATTCTGATTATGCGCAGAAAAAATCCAGAGTTATAGCTCACGAAATCAAAAATCAGCTTTCAATTTGCGATTTGTATACAGAAATCATAAGAAAGTATACGGAAACCGGAAATATTGACGGAATAAAGAATGCTTTGAAATCAGTAAATAAGGCACTGAAAATGGCAAACAATTCTCTGATTGGTCTAAAATCAAAAGAAATTTGCGAACTAAAGCCTGTATGTTTAAAAGAGCTTATAGAAACTGCTGTTGAATTGAGTCAAGTATATCTTGAAGGAAAGGGTATTGAGTTTAAGGTCGAGAACTCAGAAGAAATCAAAATATTGGCAGATGCTGACAAACTAACCGCTGTAATTATTAATTTGGTAAAGAATGCAAGTGAGGCATTTCCTATAGAAGATGAAATTGTCGCAGATAAGGAGAAAGCTACCCCTAAGTATATAGAAATTAAGACTGAGAAGGCGGATGATTTTGCGCAGATTTTTGTATCAAACAATGCACCGGGGATTGCGGAGCCGGACAGGATTTTTAATGAAGGGTTTACCACAAAATCAACGGGAAGCGGATTAGGGTTATGGATTTGCAAAAAATCAATAGAGGAGCAGCTGGGTCAATTGGAACTTTCACGTTCAAGCGAGGATTATACGGAGTTCGCTATTCACATAGGATTAGTTGAAAGCTAAAAAGGTAAGTATATGGATTTAATAACATCAAGGACAATTGAAATAACAAAACTCGGTATGGATGGGCTAATGCAAAGACAGCATGCCATATCGTCTAATATTGCGAACGTAACGACTCCGGATTATCAGAGGAAAGAGGTAGCTTTTGAAAGTCAGCTTTCGGAAATTATTGAGAAGGAGGATTTGAAGGATTACATCAAAGGTTTGAACAGTGTGGAATATGTACCTCCAAATATTGATGTATTTACTGGAGAAGTGCATAAGTACAGGACTCCGACATTGCAGGAGAAGGCTTATTTAAAATCGAATGTAATGGAGGACTTTAATCCTCAGGTAGTAACGGATATTTATAGCGGGCCAAATGTTGACGGCAACAACGTAGAGCTTGAACGTGAAATGATGGATTTGTCAAAAACAGGCATGCGGTATATGGTGTTGTCAAATCTGGAGAGAAGACAGTTCTCTCAATTAAATTCAGTGATACGAGGACAATGATAATTAAATAGCACGCGAGCCGGCTTGAAGTCTGTTCAAGAGGAGCACCGGTTGCGTGAAAACAGGTTAGTAGTTAAGTGGAATGTGCTCCGACAAAAGGTTAAAAAGAATGAGCTTCAATATTTTTGATATAGCAGGGTCTGGTATGACCGCACAGAGAGTAAAGATGGACACAATTGCAAGTAATATTGCGAATGTTCATACGACAAGAAAGCCTGACGGTTCAAAGGGTGTTTACGTTAAGAAGGATGTGTCTTTCAAAACTATTTATGAGGATAATTTGAACAGAGGCGGGATGAATTTCTCAAGCAACTCTCCTGATGCGCAGTTTAATCCAAGAACAGGCGAAATGCTTATTAATGCGAATGTTGCCTTGAATTATGGTATGGTATCGGGCGGAGTACAGGTTGAGCAGATATATGACAGAGAAGATGGCACGAAAACTGTTTATGATCCTTCACATCCGGATGCTGATGAAGACGGTTATGTAGAGCTTCCGAACGTCAATGTTGTGGAAGAAATGGTTGATATGATTGCTGCATCACGTGCTTATGAAGCGAACGCAACCGTTGCAGAGAATGTTAAAACAATGATGCAGACAGCGATGAATATATAGGAAGGAGGAATGTTAATAAGGATTTTAAAATAAGTCAATAGGTCAATAAGTCAATAGGGGAGTTATTGTAATTGACCTAAATAAAACAAATTGTAAATGGAAATATATCTAAAATTTGCTTATTGACTTATTGACTGAGTTACTTATTGACTTCAATTATGGATTTTTCAACGACAATACAAGGATTTAATAAGGAATATAATTTAAACGCAATAAATGACTATAATCAGTATTTAAAAGGACAGGCTTCGTTTGAATTTGATCCGGTTGCGGAAACAGAGTTTGAGAAGGCAATGGAGGTTGCTGCAAAATCTGCACCGTTGAAGGATAAACATGACCCTGCAGGCATGGGTAATTTTATGGATAAACTTGGTGCAAGCTTGGGCGGCGGGTTGAATATGGTTAATAATATGAAAATTGAAGCCGACAGAATGCAGGAAGATATTGCAATGGGCGGTCCTACGGATATCCATGCGGCAATGATTGCGGCAGAAAAAGCCGAACTCAGTATGCAAATGGCAGTTCAGGTAAGGAACAGAATTTTAACAGCATATACCGAAATTAATACAATGGCACTATAGAGTTTTCCGTCATTCTGAGCAAGCAGGGTAGACTTTAGTCTACCATATTTATATTTATACCTTTGTCCATGCTTTTTCTTCATGCTAATATATCAATATGGTAATGGCGAATTCGTTTGAGGAAGTAATCTCACTCATTAAAGACCGGCTGGATATAGTAGAAGTCGTATCAAGATATGTAACGCTCAAGAAAAGCGGTTCCAACTATTGGGGCAGGTGTCCTTTTCACAATGATACAAAACCTTCTATGTCCGTAAGCCCCTCTAAGGGGATTTATAAGTGTTTTTCGTGCGGTGCTGGCGGAGATGCGCTTAATTTTATTGTGCGTTACGAGAACAGAGAGTACAAAGACGTTATCCTTGAACTTGCGGAAGAATTCGGAATAGAATTACCCAAAAAATATAACAAAAACGACGAAGCTAAAAACCAAAAACTCGACATGATTAAGGCATGTACGAAAGCAGCCAAATTCTACAATTTACAGCTGAAATCAGCAGAAGATGCCAACAAAGGTATGACGGCACTCCGTAAACGTGATATTACGGACGACATTATTGATAAGTTTCACCTCGGCTGGGCACCAAACAAGTATGATTCTTTGTATAAAGAATTAAGTAAAGAATTTAAAACCGATACTCTTGAAAAAGCCGGTTTAATTCTGAAATCCAATAATGGCGGATGGATAGACAGGTTTAGAAACAGAATAATTATTCCTATACAGAATGAAAACGGCGAATTCGTTGCATTTGGTGCCAG
The DNA here is from genome assembly GCA_023806865.1 of Isotricha sp. YL-2021a. Lineage (NCBI taxonomy): Eukaryota > Ciliophora > Litostomatea > Vestibuliferida > Isotrichidae > Isotricha > Isotricha sp. YL-2021a. The sequence continues at coordinate 6,781 of JAJJLH010002465.1, read as the reverse complement.
GGCTGTGGACGAGGGTCAGAACCCCAAGTATATTAATTCTTCTGATTCACTTATTTATAACAAAAGCAGAATTCTTTACGGTTTAAATTCAGCCAAAGACGAAATAAAGAAAGAAGATTCCGTAATTATTATGGAGGGATATTTCGACGTAATTTCAGCACAGGCGCATGGAGTCGGTAATGCGGTTGCTTCCTGCGGAACGGCGTTAACGTCTGACCATGTAAAATTGCTTTCAAGATACACAAAATCAAGGAAAATTTATCTTTCTTTTGATACGGATAAAGCGGGTATAAATGCAACAAAAAAAGGAAGTACGGTTATAAAAGAAACACTTTCTGCTTTGGGTGAAGTCAAACAGTTTGACGAAAGCCACATTTCTGCAGTTGCGGATGACAAATATGCATGCGAAATTCGTGTAGTTTCACCGCCTCAGGGCAAAGACCCTGACGAATTTATACGTTCAATGGGCGGAGAAGCTTTTAAGGAATATATAAAAGATGCGCCGTTACTTATTGATTTTCTTTTAAATAACATATTAATTAACAAAAACGACGTAAAAACTCCGCAAGAAAAGGCAGAGCTTGTATCACAGGTTATTGAGATTTTGCAGGATGTAAATAACAAAATAATTCAATCCGAATACGTAAAAATGGTTTCATCCGTTTTGCAGGTGGATGAAAATGCCATGTTAAAGGAATTGAATAAATACTCAAATGCTTATGTTAACTCAGTTTCGCCGAAATTTGCTCCAAAAGTTGTAACAAATTCTTCACAATTTGAAATAAAAGCGCAAAAAAATTTATTGAGCGTTTTTCTATCAAACAGCACTTCAAATAATTATGAAAAATTAAGTGAAATGTTACCTCAAGGTATCATTCAAGATGAAACATTAATAATTGTAAAAAATACAATTGACAAATTGGTTCATACAGTAAATAATGTTAGGGAATTGACACAAAAGTTATACACCGAATTCATTGAGGATGATAAATTAACACAGTTACTGACCGATTTGGTCGAGATGTCGGAAGCATTTAACGGTTTAACACAAGACGAAATCGAACGAGCAGTAAGGGAAAATATAGTAAGATTAAAACGCTGTTACTCTGAACATGAAGCTGAAAAACTCCGTCAGCAGTACCGTGAAGTCAATGACAATGACATAGAGGCGCTAAAGTTACAGATGCAGCTAAGAGATAAATTAAAGTTAAGGACTGGAGATAAATAATGACCCAAAGAAAAAACTCAAGATCATCAGTTGTCAGTGTAATGGACGACGAAAGTATTGATATGCTTGATTTTGATTCCGATAAGGATGATGACGATTCAGTAGATTATATTGGCACTGATTTGGGTACGGATAATATTGAGGATATTATCGAAACCACAAAATTAGATGGTGTTAAAAACGACGATTTCTATATGATGGATTCTGATTCTTCTGAAGAAACAGATTCAGAAATGGATATAGAAGCCCCAAAAGGTTTGGCTGTAGAAGATCCGGTAAGATTGTATTTAAGAGAAATCGGCAGAATCAGCCTTCTTTCCACAAGTGAAGAAATTGAACTTGCAAGAAAGATTATACAAGGTGGCACACCGGGCGCAATAGCTAAGAAAAAACTTGTTCAGGCTAACCTGAGACTGGTTGTTTCTATTGCTAAGAAGTATGTCGGCCGTGGTATGTTGTTCTTGGATCTTATTCAGGAAGGTAATTTAGGTTTGATTCGTGCGGCAGAAAAATTTGACCACGAAAGAGGATTCAAATTCTCAACTTATGCAACTTGGTGGATTAGACAGGCAATTACAAGAGCTATTGCTGATCAGGCAAGAACAATCCGTATACCTGTTCATATGGTTGAAACAATTAATAAGCTTAAAAAGGTTACACGCCGCTTGGCTCAGGAGCTTTCAAGAAAGCCTACCGAGGAAGAACTGGCTGTAGAAATGGGCGTTTCTATTTCTAAATTAAGAGAAATTGTTAAAATTGCGCAAGAGCCTTTATCACTTGAAACACCAATCGGTAAAGAAGAAGATTCAAGATTAGGTGATTTTATTGAGGATAAAGAAGCTGACGCACCTATTAAAACAGTTGCTTCGGAACTCTTGAGAGAAGATCTTGCAGAAGTTCTCTGCACACTTTCTCCCCGTGAAAGAGATGTTTTGAGATTAAGATTCGGTATGGATGACGGTCGCCAGAGAACACTGGAAGAAGTCGGACAGCTATTCGGTGTAACCCGTGAACGTATCAGACAAATCGAAGCAAAAGCTCTAAGAAAACTCAGACATCCAAACAGAAGCAAACGCTTGAGAGAATACGTTGAATCATAACTAACCCTATATCTGCCCCCTTTATAGGGGGAAGTGGTACGAAGTGCCGTAGGGGGTAAATATAAAAATAGAAGGCGAATTTGTTAACAAATTCGCCTTTTTGTTGTATTATATAGCTGTTAAAACTTTTAAGGAGTTAATTAATGACTGTCACAATGGAAAAAGATAAAAAAAGTTTAGCCGACAGAGATTCTGCAAACAGAACTTTGGATACCGAAATTGAAGCTATTTCAAGACTAAGGGATTCGGTTGCGCTCTCTAATCTTACACAGGCTCTTGATTTGATGCAGAATGCCCCCGGAAGAATTATTGTGACAGGGATGGGTAAATCAGGACATATTGGGAATAAGATTGCCGCATCTTTGGCTTCAACAGGTTCGCCTTCGTTTTTCGTACACCCTGCAGAAGCAAGCCATGGTGATTTGGGTATGATAACAGAAAACGACGTTGTTATAGCGATTTCAAATAGCGGTGAATCAAAGGAATTGGTTGATATAATTAATTATTGCAAAAGATTTGATATTAAAATTATTGCTATTACAAAGAATGCTGATAGCTCTTTGGGTAAAGCGGCGACTATAGTTTTAGAGCTTCCTAAGTACGAAGAAGCTTGCCCTCTTGGTCTTGCGCCAACGAGTTCTACTACTGCAACGCTTGTTTTGGGTGATATTCTGACAGTCGGTTTGATTGAAAGAAAAGGTTTTTCAAAAGAAGATTTTAACCTTCGCCATCCTGGGGGCAAATTGGGTTCTATTCTTAAACGTGTAGGAGATTTGATGCATACAGGTCAGGAAATGCCTTTACTGGATGAAAATTCAAATATGCAGGCAGTTTTACTGGAAATGACTTCAAAATGTCTGGGTTGCGTCGGGTTTATTAACCAAAAAGGCGATTTGACCGGCATGCTGACTGATGGTGACTTGAGAAGATGCCTATCTTCATCGATTTTGGATGAGAAGGCAATAAATCTTATGACAAAGAATCCTAAGACTGCGACAAAAGATATGATTTCCGCTGAAGCTCTTCGCATTATGCACGACAAAAAGATAACGAATATGTTTGTTGTTGAAGGTACAAAACCAATAGGCGTAATTCATATCCACGATTTGCTTAACAACGGTGTAGCATAGGAATAACTGTATTAAACTGATTTAAAAATCATTTTATACCCTTGAGATTTTAAAAAAATAGTTTAAAATGATAATATAGACAAGAAAGATTGAGTTATGACAGCCCCGATTAATAGTTCAATGTATTTAAATATGATTGACAGTATCGGCACGTTTCCGACCAAAGCGAGCCTGAGTCAGACTGTTACGGCTGCTTATACTCAGGCTGAGGATTTTGAGGAGCCGGTTGATTTAAGCAGTTATTATTCCAACCTTTCCCGTTCGGATTTGTTGTCAGAGGTTGCAAATAACGTAAAAGAATCCGCTGAAACGCTTGATAATGTTATGATTGCGGCGCTTGAAAACGGTATGGGTGTACAGGATGCAGTTAATATCAATTGTGCTTTGCAGGCTTATAAAGCAAACTGTATGGTTGCAAAATCTACGTTTGAACTGAAAATTTAGGGGTAAATTTAGGGGTAAATTTAGGGGTAAATTATATTACTTTAGCACAATATTCTTCAATCGGGCATTCCGGGCACTTCGGATTTCTTGGCGTGCAGCAGTTTTGCCCGTGGGTAACCATTAAAGAATTTATCTCAATCCAATATTTTTTTGGTAAATTTTCTCTTAAAGCAAACTCTGTTTCATCTGGAGTTTTTGTTTCAACATAACCAAGTCGGTTAAAAATCCTGTGCATATGGACATCTACGCAGATTGCGGGCTTATGGAAACCTTCCGACAAAACGAGGTTTGCGGTTTTTCTCCCGACTCCGTTAAATTTGATTAAATCCTCAATCTCGTCGGGACATTTACCGCCTAATTCTTCATCAATTATGCGTGAAAGTTCAATTATCTGCTTGGCTTTATTTTCATAGAATCCTACGGGATAAATTGCTTTAGCCAATTCATCTATCCCAACACTCTTCATATCGTGCGGGTTATCGGCTAGTTTGAGCATTCTTAAAGTTGCAGGATAAGTTGTTCTATCATTCGTGCGTAAACTCAAAATGCAGGCAATAAGGACAATATACGGATCATCAAATGAATCCATGAGCTTCACGAAATCACTCTGAGGCTGCTTTGCAGCTTTTAATTTTTGTACAAGTTCGTCTATCATTTCAACATTTCCCAATAGGCTTGTAATTAGTTCGATATCGAGATTATATTTACCCCTACATCCTCTCGGGTGCAGAAACCGCCAATATATCCAGCGCATTTTTAAGCACGATTTTTATAGCAAACATCAAAGCAAGCCTTGATTTCATTAGGTCTTTATCTTCACCTATAACACGATTTGCGTTGTAGAAGGAATGAAATTCCTGCGCAAGCTCTTGAACATAACGGCAAATTGTATAAACGGTTCTGTTTTCTGCCGAAAGCGCAATAACGGACTTGAATTCTTCAAGCTTCATAATAAGATTTTTTGCCGATTCAGCAGTTTTGCTTATCAATGATTTATCAAAATTATTTTCGATTTCTTTTAGTTCTTCTTCCGTCATAGGCGCAGGTTCGTCATTTAATTTGCCTTTTGCAATTGCGTTTCTTAAAATTGAGCAAACTCTTGCGTGTGCGTATTGAACGTAGAATATGGGGTTTTCATCTGTCGAGCGTTTTGCAAGTTCAATATCGAAATCAAGAGTTACATCAATATTCCTCATACACATCCAATAGCGGGTTGCATCAACTCCGACTTCTTCTATTAAATCGTCAAGCGTAACCATATTTTTACGTTTGCCCATTCTGACTTCGTTTCCGTCAATAACGAGGTTAACCAATTGTCCCAAAAGGATTTCCAATTTATCGGGATTATAGCCCAATGCTTCTAAAGATGCCTTAACACGGGCAATATATCCGTGGTGGTCAGCGCCCCAAATATCAATCAGGTGAGTAAAACCTCTGTCGAATTTATCTGCGTGGTATGCAATATCAGCCGTCAGGTATGTATTTGAACCGTCAGCTTTTTTAATAACTCTGTCTTGGTCATCCCCGAAAGCGGTTGATTTGAACCACAAAGCACCTTCATTTTCGTATAAATAACCTTTCTCTTTCAGTTCTTTTACACGGTTTTCAACCTTACCGGATGTATGTAAATCAAGTTCAGAATAAAATTTGTCAAAATGTACTCTAAAGTTCTCTAATAAAGCCTGCTGTTTTGCTTCCATTTCTTTCTTTGCAAAATCGCAAAGTTCAGCAAGCGGGATATCTTTAACGTTATTCTTATTTACCCCCTTGTGTGCTTCAAGGTAATTCTTTGCTGTAGGAATTAAATAATCCCCGGGGTAGTAATTTTTGCGTTCAATTTCATCTGTCGGAAAATCAATATCTATTCCCAATTCCTGCTGAATACGTATTCTTAAGGAATTTCCGAGCTTTTGAATTTGGCTTCCGGCATCATTTATATAGAATTCTTCATAAACATCATGCCCATAGAATCTTAAAAGGTTAGCGAGCGCACTTCCCATAGCTGCCCAGCGTCCGTGACCAATGTGGAACGGGCCTGTAGGGTTTGCGGAAACATATTCAAGCATAATTTTTTCTTTGTTTTTAACCTGATTTCTTCCGTAATTTTCTTTTTCAGACAAGATTTCTTCAATAATATCGGCAAGAATTTCTTCTTTGATTTTGAAGTTTATGAACCCGCCAACGACTGATACTGTATAGGTATTTTGAGGTAAAAATTTCACAATTGTGTTTGCAATCATCGGCGGCGCAATTTTAGCAGAGCGTGCCAGTGAAGAAACATTCACTGCAAAATCACCGAAATCCGGATTTTTTGGCTTTTCAATAACGAGAGAATATTCATCATTTAAGCCCATCTGACCTAATTTATTTTCTTTAATTGCGCTATTTATACCATTCTCAACTTCTTTTAAGAAAAAATCTTTCAGCATTATAAACCTCGTCTATTAATATTCCGTAAAAAGATTATAGAACAAACAGAGGCAAACATAAAATAGAAAGTTGAAAAATTACTTGTCATTCTGAAGTTAGTAGGGTAGACTTTAGTCTACCTTATTTTTTTCTCGTCATTCTGAGGTGCTACGCACGTATTATTCTTTTGAACTTGTAGTATTTACTACAAGCCAAATATGTTTACCCCCGAAGAATCCAGCTTATTATATTTAAAAAAGGCTGGATCCTTCGGTCGTTTCACTCCCTCAGGATGACATAATACTTGTAGCCTGTTCAAGGTTAAGAGCACATTTACCCCTTTACCCCTCAGGATGACGTAATGCGTGTAGGCTGTTCATTGTCAGGGTTACATTTACCCCTCAGGATGACGTAATGCGTGTAGGCTGTTCATTGTCAGGGTTACATTTACCCCTCAGGATGACGTAATG
>JAJJLH010002464.1:0-21015 GCA_023806865.1 Isotricha sp. YL-2021a | reverse complement strand
ACAATATCCTAATTGGGGAGCAATGGTTCCTGTTCCTGATTCAGAAGAAGATAAAATTCCTGAAATTAATGTTCCTTTAAGAGGTGTTCCTAATTATACTGAAAGTTATCCTGCTTATGATCCTAAATATTATAAAGAAAGAGAACCTCTTGATTTTGCAAAAGCAACTTTGAAGTTTTATGGTGATTTAGATCCTAGAACTACTTATAGGGAAGATTATACTGAGAAAGATTTGAATGATCCAAATTATTTCCCTAAGGATCCTCTTATTAATAGTGCTAAAGGGAGAAAATACTGCTTTGATTCCTGCTGATAATGCTCCTGGAGTTTTTGATACTACTTATAAGAAAGATTATATTAAATATCCTGGAGATATGTGTGAATTGAGGAAATATTTGAATGCTAGAGGAATGAGGTATTTGGTTATTTAAGTTACAAAATGATATTTAATTTTACATATTTTGAATTAAAATCTTAGATTTATTCTCTTTTTTTATATTTTTTTTTTCATATTATCATATTTATTTTCAAGATTTTAAAATATTTAAATTTAATAAAATAGAAATAAAAATATCAAAAGAGTTTCTTAAATTTCTTTGATGAAAAAATAAAAATTATTATTATGAATGTTTAAAAACAATAAGAAATAGAATTAAAGTACTGTTTTTATAGTTTCATTTTATCCTTCAAATATATCTGAATTGTTATTAAAATATATAAAAGATGATAAAATAAAATGATAATAAATGAAAATTAATTCATACATGAGGTTAATAATTTTTAAATATAATTTCACTAAAATGAATTAATTAATTAATTAAAATAATTTATTTAATTTTAAATATCAATTTCAAAAATAATAACAAATAAAAACATTTTTAAAAATTCAAATTATAATATTTTTATTATAATCAAACATTTAATTGTTTCCAATCATTTTCAATATAAGTTACAGCAATGGGATGATAAAAACTTTTGTATTTATTAAAAGTTTCAACAGCTTTTAATTTATCAAGAATATAAAACTGAATATATAAAGGTCTTAAATAACTGGTTCTTCCATAAAGACCTAAAAATTCAATTAACCCATCAATATTATCTTCCCTTCTACTAGTCAACATTATTAAAAAGAATCTAAAATTAATTTCAGCATTATATCCTTTACTCAAATTCAATTTCTTAGATAAAAAATCAAAATTATAATCACTTAGATTGGCAACTCTATTATCACTTAAAATATTAGTTAAAAAATAAATTTTAACAGTTGAATACCATTTTTTAAAAATTTCTATAAAACTATCATCTAATTTTTCTTCAAAAAATAAACGAACATATTTTTCAACTTCAATGGAATATTTATTACTAAAATCATTTTTAATATCAGGTATCCCAGGTTTATATAACCATTCATCCCATTTAATATCATCAATAATTTTTTTAGCTAAACTCTCATTAAAATTATTATAAATTTCCTTAAATAAATGTTCCTTAAAATCATTAGTAGAAACTGACATAAAACGATATTTATTAAAATAATTTTTTAAAATAGATCTAAATAAATCTTTCTTAGCATTTTCATTAATAATTTTCTCAATATAATATAAAAAATTAAATCCTTTCTCATAAGGAATTTTAGAAAAAGCATCATCAGGATGTCTCCCAATTAAATTAGGAATAGTAGCAGAAAAACTTTTACTTTCTCCGAATTTATAAATATCATCAATAAGATCCTTATACGCAATCATCATATCTAATTTAGCTAAATCTTCATCTCTAGTTTCTTTAATAATTTTCCTTTGTAAAAACATAGTAAAACCTTCATTTAACCAAAAATTTTCCCAATTATTATTTGTTACTAAATTACCACTCCAAGAATGAGAAATTTCATGAGCTACAACATCACTTAATGATTTATCACCTGCTATTATTGAAGGAGTTGCAAATGTTAATTGAGGATTTTCCATTCCACCAAAAGGGAATGATGGAGGTAAAATTAATAAATTATAAACTCCCCATTGATAATCCATTGTATAAGTTTCTGCTATTTGAATAAATTTTTCTATTTCATCAAATTCTAATTTTGCTTTATCAATATTTTCTTCTTCTGAAAATATTTTTACTCGAGGTGATAAATCTCTTTCTGATATTTTACCTCCTGCAATAGCAATTAAATATGATGGAATTGGTATTTTTTGTTCATAAAAATATGTTATTGAATCACCATTATCAATATTATTTTTATAAATTCCAGCATAAAGAGCTCTTAATGGTTTTTTTATTGTTATTCCTAAATTAAGTGTTAATTTAACTTCTGGAGTATCTTGAATAGGTAACATTTCTCTACAGAAAATTGATTCACATTGAGTAAACATATATGGATATTTTTTCCCTATTGTCATTTCCTTTTCAAACCATCCAATTGCATTTCCTTCTTTTTTTGTTTTATATTTTATTAAAATTGAAAAATTTGAATTTTTAGTATATTCTTTATATATTTTTAAAGGAATTCCTAATGATGGTAATGAATAATAATTATCTTCTTCATATTTTAAATTTTCTCCTGTATTTGGATCTATTATTGAATTTATTATTAAATTTTTGGTATCTAAGATTATTAATTCACCATCTATAAGTGATTTGAAGTATAATTTTATTTTTCCTGATATTGTTTTTGATTCGAAATCTATGTTAAAATTTCCATCTAAGTGATAATGCTTTACTTGAAAATAGTTACTAAATGTTGATGGGTCGGATTTTTGGAAGGTTGTTATTATTTGGAGAATCAGGATTATTAGGGAATATAGTATTGATTTCATTTTTTTATTTTTTTTTGTTGGGAATGGGATGATTATTTTTTTTTTTTTATTTAATTTTTTTATTAATTTATTTTTTTTTTTATTTTTATATATTTTTTTATATTATTTTTATTTATTTTTTAATGTGAAGGAAATGAATTAATAAATTAATTTATTATCTTCTTTTAATTTTATAATAATTTAGTCGTTTTTAAAAAATTTTTATAGAGAAAAAATAGATTCATAAAATATAGTAAAATAAAACTTAAAAAAACATTTCATTAATTTTAACCACATAAAATCCTTACACATAACCACAATAATTAGAGATTTTCATTTTTTGTTCTATTCTAAAATAAAAATTAAAATAAAAAAAATAAAATAAATATAATAAAATTTTGCTCAAACTCACAATCTTATTAAATTAAAAATGAATGAGTTTTTGATGAAATTATATAATTCTTATTCATAAATTGAATCAAAAATCATAAAAAAAAAATTTTTCTTTTTTCCTTAAATTAATGTGAATATAAACATAAATTTCTAACCATAAACTTTTTTATCATTAAATAACCCATTGATTCAATTAATCTAATATAATATAAAAATGTTGATGAATCAAAATATCAATAACAATGAAAAAAATGAAAAAATATTATCAAATCCATTATTAGAATATAAATATCAAATTAATTTATTATCCTATTATTTAATACTAACATTTGATGCAATAAATACCGCTTTAGAACAATGTGAAATATTGATAAAAGAATTTAATAAAATAAAACAAAAGAAAAATTTAAATAAAATTGATAATTCATCTTCTTTAAATTCAGAATATATTTCAACAGATGATAAAAGTGAAGATTTATTAGAACCTTTTAAAGATTTTTATGAGAGAAAAAAAATTGGTAAGTATCATTGGAAAGTTAGAGCTATGAAAATTATAAAATATAAGGTTAAACAAATTATTAGACAAGGAAAAGTTCCTATTTCTTCGAAATATTCAGGAAGGTCAAAAGTTGCTTCTCAAAAACCAAGATGTCATGGAAGATTTATTAAAGTTAATAAATAAAATCTTCCTTATTTCATTTTTTATTTTGAAGATATATATATTTTTTATATCTTCGAATTAAGATTTAAAAATACAATTCAATTGTATTTGAAACAGTATTTTTATTATTGAAATTATTAAAATATAATTTTTATAAGTATGTAATATAAAATATAGTTGAATATTATATACAAAATTTGTATATAATTAGTAATCAAAATGTTATGATTGTTATTTTTTAATTTATCATTATATTATTAAACAAATTTTATATAAAAATGCTCAAATAGAATCTATATTATATCACTATTGATAGCATATTAAGAATATAATTTTATTATTTAGAGAAAAAATCTCTATATTATTATTATAGACAATTATCATTAAAATATAAATTATCCAATAAAAAATATAAATTAAAAGGATTATTAGGGTAAAATGATAGTATAATTAAAATATAAAATTAAATTATTCCTATAAAAGAAAAATGAAGTCTAAAAATTACTTTTTTACTTTTTTAGAAAATTAATTATAAAAATTATATTTATCAATAATATAAATTCTATATTATAATTAATAATATAAGTATTTACTACATAAATAAATATAAATTAAATAATTATCAAAAATTAATTTCCTTGTTCAAGATATGTTTTAATAGTTTTCAAAAAAGTAGGTTTATTTTTCCCTAACATATCTTGATTTTCAATTTGCATACTAAAATTAACATCATTTTCAACAGACATAAAACTTTGTTTATCTGAAATAGCTTTAACAATAACAATAAAATCCTCAGTTTCACTCTCATCACCAGACAAACAAAATTTTAATATTTTTTCATCATTACTTTCATAAACTTCATTAACTTTTCCAACATTTTTTGAATTATTATTATATAAAAAAAATATTTCAGAACCAACTTTCTTTGGATCTCCTTTAAATTGAATTGGACTATAAACTCCTTTCATTGTATATAAACATTCCCAATTTATCATATATGACCAAACTCTTTCAATATTTACATTTATAATTATTGATTCATATGTTTTTAAATGAGGAGTTTTTGTTAATAAATCTGAGTTTATTTCATAAAATATTTGATTACATATTTTTTCATAATTATAATTTTTATCATTTGGTTTTGTTTCTAATATTTTTATTGTTAATAATTTTGTATTTTCTAAAGTATTTGGAATAAGAAAAAAACGAAAAATTAATGAAAATGAAGGAATTAACCAAGAAATTTTTTTTAATTCATTTTTTGTATATATACTTTCAACTTTTAATATAATTTCTTCTTCAAATACTTTTTTAAATATTACTCTCATTTTATCAATACTATTTATTAAATCCCAAATATACCATAATGATTCTTTTATTTCTTTTGACATTTCAAATTTTTTTATACCTTCCATTTTTAATCTTTAATTTAAAATGATTGAAAATTTTTTTTAATTAATTATATTAAGATAAAAATGATAACTGATCCAATTAAAGAATTAAATAATGAAAGATATTTTAATTCAGTTGCTTTAAAAAGTAGATATCAATTATTAAATTTAAATCAACAAAATGAAAAAGCCGGTTTTGAATCTGGAAGTCATTGGGTTAAATATATGCCTTATCCTTTTTTTGATAAAGATATTAAATATAATAAATATATTTTAGCAAAAAATTCAATTAAAGAACTTAATTCTGAAAATTCAAATATTTTTAATGAAATAAATAAAAAAAAAATTGTTAGTTATTTAGATAATATGGATCAAACTAATACTTTAAGTGATGAAATAATGAAAATTAAACAAATACCAAAAAAAGATTATTATTTTACTAAATCCCAAAAATATGAAAAAAAATTAAAAAAAGAAGAAAATTCTTATTTTGAAAAATTAAAAAATAAAATGAGGAATTTACCAATTAAATTAAATGATGAAAAGGAAAGTCAAAATATAAATATAAATCAATTAAATACTGAAAATAATATTATTGATAATCATTTATATTCAAATAATTCAGAAATAGAACAAAAAAATAATTTAACAGATAATAATAATAATAATCATAATTATATTAGATTAAAAAAAAATTTTAAAAGTCAAAAATTTACAATTCATGTTAGAAATTTGGATTCATTTAATGATAAAAATAATTCTTTAAATATAGGAAATTTTTCACCAAATAAAAAGATTTTTCATACACAACTTAATTGTTTAAAACCTAATAAATTACCAAAAATGTCATTAATTAAAATTAATCTTTTACCTAAATTTATATTAAATCAAAATTCTGAAGAAGAAAAAGGAAAAAATAAAGAGAAAAATAAATTAATTGATAAAATAATAAATAAAAAAAATAATATTAATTTAATTAATATAGAATTTAGTAATGAACTTGAAAGTAATCTAAATTAAAAATAAATAAAATATTTTTGATTAAATAAAATTGATTTCCATAATTATATTATTTTAATTATAAAAATGAAATTAAAAAAATTTCCTTTTATTTCATTAAATAAAAAAAATTCATACTTTGATTCTGGTATTTTAACCACAAGAGAAAGGGCAAAATTACTAAAATATCATCCTTTAAATGAAGAAAAAAAATCAGAAAATTCTTCATTTCAACTCAATGAATTTTTAAAAAAAAAAAATTTAAAATTAATTCAAAATAACGATATAAGAAGAATATTATTTAATTTTTCAAAATCAATATTAAATAGTTCAAAATCTTCATCATCATCAACAAAACATCCAAAAATTCAAAAAATAAAAGTAAATAAAAACAATTCAATGATACTAAATTCACCATCAAAATATAAATTAAATGAAAAAATCTCGTTATTAAACTCATCAATATTATTTAAAAGTAAAAGTCAAAATATAATAAAACAAAATGGATTAAATAATATAAAATTACCAATATTCCCAATAATAGATTATACATCAAGAGATTCTAATTATATAATAAAAGGAGCAAGTGACTATAGTAGAAATCGAATATATAAAAGAGAAAAATATGATATTTCACATAAAATATTAAAAAATTCATTAAAATTATTCAATTCTAATGAAAAAAATTTAAAAGGGAATTTAAATTCTTTATTAAACACAAAAAAAATAATAATTAGAAAAAAGAAACAAGATACTTGTTTTTCAAAAGTAAATTTTAACTCTAAAAAATTAGGTTCAATATCATTATTTGGTGTATTTGATGGACATGGTAATAACGCATTACAAATATCAAGAATAGTAAAAGATTTTTTTATAGATTATTTTGAAAATAGTGATTTAATAAAAGTATGTTTAAGTCGAGATAATTATTATTCAATTTTAACAGAAGCATTTTTAAATTGTCAAAATTACTTAATTAACAATAAAGATAAATTAAATATTGATGTTGATTTTAGTGGAGTAACATGTTGTTTAGTTTTATATCCTAATAATTCAAATAATTATTTATATTGTGCAAATTGTGGAGATTGTAAATGTGTTTTATATTCAAATTCACATTTTGTAAAATTATCTTATCCACATATACCAGATAGACCAAGTGAAGCACAAAGAATTTTAGAATGGAAAAATAATTTAAACAATAATTTAAATGAAGAAAATAATTCTAATAATAATTCATTTATAAATAATAATAATATAAGTAATATTGATTGTAATATTAATCATATAAATATTAATAAACAAAAAGATAATAATCAAATTTTTATTGGTAAAAATATGAATTATTTAGAAAAAATACAAGAAAAAGATAAATTTGAAAAAACAAAAAAAGCTTATTTAAAAAATTTTGTTAAATTAAATATATCAAGAAGTTTAGGTGATTTACAAGCTAAAGAATTAGGAATAATTTCAGAACCAGAAATTGTAGAATCAAATTTAAAATTAGATAGAGGAAAAATTTGTGTTATTGGGACTTTATCTTTATGGAAATATTTAACTGAAGAAGATGTTGGGATTGTTGTAAGAAAACATTCAAGAGATAATAATACTTTTGCTGCTTGTAGAGAATTAGAAGAATTAGCAAGAGAAAAATGGAAAAAAAATATGAAAAAAGTTGATGATATTACTGTTGTTATTATATTTTTAGAATGGAAAAGGTAATTATAAATTTATATCTAGTTTTTATTTTTTTTATATTGTTATTTTTATTTGTATATAATTTAGGATTTTTTTTTTGATTTATTATATAATATTATAATATGATATTTTTTAAATATTGAAATATTATTTTTTAATTGTTTATAATCTTTATTTTTATTATCTTTGACTATAATTAATTATAATTCAATAAAATTTTCTAAATTATTAAAATGTATTTTGATAAAAATCAATCATCTTTAACAAACACAAATGTAAATACAAACACTAAAATTGCAACAAAACAAACATCAAATGTTTTAACTAATATAGAAAATAATATTCCAGGAAGTTTAAATTTATCATACAGTATATTTAAAGATGAAAAAAATTTAAAAAGTAAAATAATATCAGACACACCAAAATTAAAAAGAAGTCAAAGTCATAAAAGACATCATTTCAAAGTTGATATAAAAAAAATAATAAATGAAGAACAAAATGAAGATGATAATTTTGAAGGAAGAAATTTTTTACATTTAAATAAAGTTTCTGATAAAATATTAAATGATTGTTCACCAAAAACACAATATTTAATATTTAATTTATTATCAGATAAATATTATACATGGGAACAAATTGATAATTCAATAGAAAATTATGATTCAAAAGAAGAAGATATTAAAGTAGAAAATTTTGTTAATAGTAATGAAAGTAGTTTTATTGATGATTTAGAAAAAATTTTTCCTCATAAAATTATGGATATTAAAAAGAAAAAAATTAAAAAAGCAAATACAAATATTCATAACAGTAGTAGTAATTCTAATTCAGATGAAATTAATGGTCTTTGTTTTAATTTTATGCATAGTAATAGTTCTGTAAAAGAAAAAATAAAATATATTCCAACTATTTTAGGAAGAATTCTTAAAGAAGAAGAAAAAAATAAAAAAAATAATGAGTAAAGGTAAGTTTGAATGAAATGTTATTTTTACATTATAATATTATCTGTTTATAATTTAATTCATTATTAGCATTTATCATGAAATAATTAATAATAATATAAATAAATAAAAAATAAGTAAAAAAAAATTTTAAAAAAACAAATATTTTTTTAATTAAAAAAATTACCAAAAAAAAATTCTGATTAAAAACTATTTATAATTAGGAGAACAAGCAATTGGACTATAACCTTTAGAAAAATTACTATTACCAAATAAACAAGCATAACAAGTTTTAGTTCTATCAATTCCTTTAGAACTATAATAATCAAAAAAATCAGTATTATTATAATTTCTCATAATTCTATGACCTCTTGAATTTTTTGTTGTTTTTATTCTTTTTTTTTTCCTTTCTTCAATAATATTATTATTATCTAAATCAGTAAGAGATAATTCCCTTTTTGGTGATTTTAATTTTTTTGATGATTTTAATTTAGAAGATTTTTTTTTTTTATTTTTATTAGTAATATTCATATTTAAATTTGAATTGTCATTATCATAATAATTACTTTTTATTAATGATGTATTATTATATTCATTTAGTAAATTTGTATTATAAAATTTTTTATTTGAGTTTGATCTTTTTTCATTTTTTACTTCATTTTTTATATCAGTATAATTATATATTTTTGAATTATTTTTTGTTTTTTTTGGTTTTTTTTTCATGTTTAATTTTCTTAAAAGATAATCAATGATTCTTTCATTTTCAATATTTTTTTTTGATAATTTATCATTTTCATCTAATAAATATCCTCTAAATTTATCTTCACTTTCTCCTTCTTTTCTTCTTAATTCTTCATATAATATTTCTATTTTATTTTTTGCTTCTACTAATTCTTGATATAAATTTAAATTATTTTCAAATAATTTTATAATTTTTTCTTCATTTGAATATGGATTTAATTCCTCTAATGATGAGAAATATTTATATGAAGGAACAATTTTTTGATTATTTAATTTTGAAGAATCAAAATATTTTTTTTTCTTTCCTTTACTTTTTGATTTATTTTCTTTTTTTTCATTTTTATTTTTATTTTTTTTTATATTTTTTTTATTATCATTTGTCTTTTCTTTTTCTATTGAATCTGTAATTTTATTAATTTCATTCTCCATTGAAATATAATTTTCTGTTCTTTCTTCTGTAACATCATTTAATTCATCAATTCCTTTTTTTTCTTTTGGAAAAATAACCTTAAATTGTGTAGTAACATTATTATCTTTTAAAGGAATATTAATTTTCTCATTTCTATTAATATTATTAGAATTATTACTTTGATTATTAATTTCATTATTATTATTAATTATATTATAATTAATATTTTTATCTGTAATTTTATTACAATTATTTTCTTTTTTTTCTTCTTGATTATTTTCTTCAACATTAATAAATTTTTTCGAAGTTAAATGAACTAATTCATCATTATCTTCTTGAATATTTTTATTATTAATTGAAATAGGAATATTAGATTTATAATCATTCCTAATAATATTGTCTTGAATAATATAATTTGGTTCTTTATTTAAATATTCATTTTTAATTTCTTCAACAATTTGTTGTCTTCTTTCAAAAGATTGGTTTTCATTATTATTTCTAATAAAATGATTATGAAAAGTATTTTTATCAGTTATTTCATATGAAGTTGTATTTCCTGATATCATACTTGAAGTATTTATTGGTGAACCTTTATAGTTTTGGAAATTTTGAGTTGTATTATACAAATCACGATTTAAATTCTCATTATTATATTTTGATTCATTATATAAATTTCCTGTTGTTGATGAATAGTTATTTGGATTAAAATTCATTTTAATAATTTAATAATAAAAAAATTTAATTTTTAAAATTTGAAATAAAAATTTATTAAAATTTTTTACTAAAAAAAATTTTTTATTTTTCTTTAAAAAATTTTTAAATTTAACATTTTATTTTATTTTTAATTAATTAAATTTTATAACTTAATGTCAGATCAACCAGTAGAAAATCCTCAAAGCGAAGAAGTAAAACAAGAAGAAGAAAAAAAAGAAGAAAATGAACAAAAAGAAGAAATAAAACAAGAAGAAGAAAAAAAAGAAGAAACAAAACCAGAAGAACCAAAACAAGACGAAAAAAAGGACGAAGTAAAACAAGAAGAAAAAAAAGATGAAGTAAAAGAAGAAAAACAAGAAGAAAAAAAAGATGAAGTAAAAGAAGAAAAAAAAGAGGAAGTAAAAGATGAAAAAAAAGATGAAAAAAAAGATGAAAAAAAAGACGAAAAAAAAGAAGACAAAAAAGATGAAAAAAAAGAAGAAAAAAAAGATGAAAAAAAAGAAGGAGAAGAAGAAAAAAAAGAAGAAGAAAAAAAAGAAGGAGAAGAAGGAAATAAAGAAGAAGAAAATAAAGAAGAAGAAAATAAAGAAGAAAATAAGGAAGAAATTTTAAATATGGAAGAAGAAATAATAAATGCAGATGAAGAAAAAGAAGAAAATGATGAAGATGAAAAATATGAAGATAAATTATATGATTATAATGGAAAACAAGTTAGACCAAATTTATTAAAATTTGATGTTACTAATAAAATAAAACAAAGATCTTTTGAATTAGGATTTGAAAGTTTAAAAAAATTTACTGCAGAAAAAGAAATGTCTGAATATGTTAAAGAACAATTAGATAATGAATTTTTACCTGAATGGCAATGTGTTATTGGAAAAGATTTTTCTGTTGCTTTTTCTTTTGAAGTTGAAAATTTTATTTTTTTCCAAATTGAAGATTGTTATTTTTTGTTTTATAAACTTTAAAAAAATAAATTTTTTTAAATAAAAGTATTTAAAAAGTTTTTTTTTTTATTTTAATATTTGTTTTTTATTTTTTTAAATATTTTTTTTTATTTAATGGAAAATGAACCTGATTTATATGCTTATAATTTAACTTTAAAAGTTATTTTTTTAGTTTCTTTGATTTTAGTAATTTTAGATTTAATACAACTTTTTGATATATTTGATTCAATTATTAAAGCATATGAAAAATATCCAAAAGAAATATTTAATCAATGTATTAAATATCAAAAAATTGGAGATTTATTTTTTTCTTTTTTTGGTGTTTTTTCTGGTTTAAGTGCAACAATTTTAAGTTTAGGATTGGTTATTAATATTGAAATATTTACTAATAAATTTTTTGATATTTTCATTTATTATAATTATGTTATATTTGGACCTTATTTATTAGCTTCTTGTTTTTTATGCTTTTATTTCTTTAAAGAAGTTTCTTTTACTTGTAGTAGAAAAAATTATCAAGATAGAATTATTAATTTTAGTACTGTAATTTGTGTTTTGTTTTCTCTTTCTTTTTCATTAATAGTTACTATTGTTGGTAGTGTTATTTATTCTGTTAAATTAGTAATGGAATCTATTGGTTCTGATACAAATGGAAATTATTTTCTTGGTAGAATGTTTTGGGCTTATATTTTTAGGACACATAATAATAATAATATTAATGTTAATAATATTAATGGGAATAATAATAATGGAAATAATAATAATGTTGGTTTTTTACCTAATCCAATAAATGAAGATTTAATTTAATTCAAAATTATTACAACAATTTTTCAGAATAATAAATTTAATTAATTCTTGAAAATATATAAATAATTAATATTTATTCCTTAAAATAAAACTTATTTAATCTTTATAAAAATAAATACAACTATTATAAAATTTATATCCAAATAAAAACAAAGAATGAGAAAAAATAAAAAAAATATCTCAAAAAAAAATTACCTTCTGTTAAAATAATTAATAACAACAACAACAACACTAATATCATCTCTTTCAAAAAATCCTTTATCCCATCTTTTAGCACATTCATCAACAATTTCCATACAAATATTATCAAAAAGATTTTTTTTCCAATATTTCTTACAAATTTGAATAATATCATTTTCATCCATAACATCCCATACACCATCAGAACCTAAAATTCCAATTTTAAATGAATTTTCCATAATTTTAATATTAATATCAGGTTCACATATAACTCCAATTTTTTCAGCATCAAAATCACCAATACTTCTACTAATAGCAATACCAGGAAATTTTTCATTTCTAAAATAAACTCTAAATGGTCCTTCAAATTCATTTGTTTCTTTATTTTTATCTTGTCTAATTTCCCCTTCTAATAATTCAATTCTTTTTTTTTCACTTTCAATATTTGGTTTATGGTCAAATGACATTTTTTCATATTCAAAATTTGATTTTACTGAATTTAATAATTTTAATATTATACATCTTGAATCTCCTATATTTATACATATTAAAAATGAGTTTAAATGAATTAAAAGATTACATGTTGTACCTGAATTTGATATATCAAATCTTTGATATGTTAAATTTTTATTTATTTTTTTAAATATTTTTTTTATTAGAGAATTGTTATTTTTTGTTAATTGTTTATATATTTCTTCTTCTGTTAAATTTCCATATGTTGTTTTACTTATAAAAGTTTTTTGATTTGTAAAAATTTCTTTTATTTGTTCTTTTACATAATCCGATACTAAATGACCATTTAATCCATGACCATCCATAATACCAAAAATGTCAAATTTTAAATTGAAAATATTATTTATTATTAATATTGAATCTTGATTTGTTTTCATTATTCCATTTTCTAATGTTCCAGCTTTTGAATATGAAAATGCTTTAAATTTTATTTTTTCAAATATTTTTTCTTCTTCATCATCATCTGAATGAATTCTTATAATATTTGTATTGTATCTTTTCTTTTTTCTTCCTTCAAATTCAACTGATTTTCCTAAAATTAATTTTTTATTTTTTTTTTTGGCATCTTCAATTATATTTGTTATATTATTTTCTTTTTGATTTTTATTATAATCTAAATCATCATCTGTTTTTAATAAATTTCTTGGAAGTTCTATTGGACTTAATATAACTTTATCTATATTCTTTTTAATATTTTCATTAGTGTAAATTTTATTATGTTTAGAAAAAATACTTTTTATATTTTTGTTAGAATTTTTTTTTCGAAATTCATTATTATTTTTTGATGTAGAATGTGATAAATTATTATTATTTATTTTTGATGTTGAATTTGATAATATATTAATATTATTATCTTTAATTGGAACTAAATTTATATAATCTTTAAAATCATTTTCTCTATTATATCTTTTATTTTGTCTTTTAATTGGAGAAATTGAATTATTAGTTAAAATTACTGATGGAGATTGTTTTATTAGTATTAAAGGTAATGATTTATCAGTATTTGGTTTATTATAATTTTTTTTTGGTGTTATTTTTTTAAAACTATTTTCTCGACTTATTTTAAATGATGATTCTTTATATATTTTATCAATATTTTCATTATTAATACGTGCAGAATCATTTGAATGACTTAAAGGATTTTTTTTCCTTGAATTATTTAATATATCAAATATATTAAATGCATTATTAGTATTCATTTTTTTAATATTATAAAATCTAAAATTTACATTATTTTTAATTAAATTTAAAATCAAAAAAATGAGTAAACCTAATCAATTAAACCCATTAAATATAAAAGGGAAATCTCAAACTTATTCAGATTTTTATACTTATAATTTATCTCCTGCGGAAAGTGATAAATTTAATATTAATTATGAAAAAGCAAAAGATGAATTATTAAAATTAAAAACAGAAGTAAAAACAAAAGGTCAAGAATTATTACATTTAAAAATTGAAACTGCAGAAGGAGAAAATGAATTATATAATAATTTACGTATTGTAGAAAGAATAATTAATATTTGTAATAATTCAGTTCAAAAAGAAATAAATCAATTTTTTGAAAAAAAAACTAATGTTTCAAATTATAAAAATAAAGAAAATAATTATCATAATCAAGATGATAATGAAAATGAAAATAATAATATAGAAAATAAAAAAAATGAAGATAATTCAAATATTTTAAGAAATAATGATAAAGATAAATCAGAAGATATAATAAATAATGTTTATAATGAAAATAATAAAAAAAAAGTAAAAAAAACAAGAAATCATTCAATAGGAAAAAATTCAAAAACAAATAAATTAGCTAATTTATTAGTAAAAAGAAATATTGTATTAGTTAAACAAAATGAATTAAAAGATAATGAAATGGAAAAAATTCAAAGTGAAAAAAAAGTAGAAAAATATTCAAAATTAAATGAAGTAAATGAAAAACATTTATCAAGATTAAATGATTTAAAACAAGCATATGAATATTTTTCAATTAAATATGAAGAAAATAAAAATAGAATTGATAAATTATCAAATGAAAATGCACATTTTAAAAATCAAATTAGAAAACTAAAATTACAATATGATTCATATAATAGAAAAAATGAAGAAATATTAATGAATAATTCTCATCTTGAAATAGAGTTAAAAAAAAATAATGAAACATTAAAAAATTTAAATAATAAAGGAAAAAAAATATTAACAAAAGAAGAATTAGAAAAAGAAATAAATAAATTATGTAATCAAAATATGGATTTTGAAGATAAAATTGAAAATAAAAATAGACAAATTAATATTGTTGAAAATAATATTAAAAATTTAGAAAAAAAAATTCAAGATTTAGATCAAGATTTAAAAAGGAAAAAAGAAGAAAATTTAAATGAACAAAATAATAATAAGAAAAATAATGAAGACATTAATAAATTAAATAAAAAAATAAATAAACAAAGTACAGATTTAAAAGGAATGATTAAAAAATTAGAAAAACAATTTAAAAATGAACAAAATAAAACAATTAAATATGAAAGTAATTTAGATAAAGAAAAATCTCAAATTTTAGCATTAAATGAAATTTTAAATGAAGAAAAAGAAAAAAATGAAAAATACAAAAATACAATTAATAATTATGAAGAAGAAATAAAAAAATTAGAAGATGAATTAAATCAATTAATTGAACAAAAAAATCAAGAAAAAGCTAATTTATTTTTTTCTACTGGGGTTGATGTTAAAGGAAAAAAGAATAATTATAATAATGATGAACAAAAAAAAATTGAAGAAGAAGATGATGATAATGATAATAGTATAGATAAAAAAATTGAAAAAAATAAAAATAAAATCAATAAAAATAATAAAGAAGAGGAAAATTATAATGAAGAAAATAAAAAAGAAGAAAATGATATTGAAGAAGTAAAAAAAGAAGAAAATAATATTAAAGAAGAAAAAAAAGAAGAAAATGATATTAAAGAAGAAAAAAAAGAAGAAAATGATATTAAAGAAGAAAAAAAAGAAAAAGAAGAAGAAGAAAAAGAAGAGGAAAAAGAAAAAAAAAATGAAGAAAAAGAAGAAAAAAAAGAAGAAAATGATATTAAAGAAGAAAAAAAAGAAAAAGAAGAGGAAAAAGAAAATGAAGAAAAAGAAGAAAAAAAAGAAGAAGAGCTTAAAGAAATATTAAAAAAAAAATTAAAAGATGAATCAATATTTATTGAAAATGAAGAAAAAGAAGAATATATTCCAATCAACAATAAAAATAATGAAAGTAAATTAGAAGAAGATAAATCAAAAAATGACATAGAAAAAAAAGAAATAAAAAGCAATAAAGAAAATGATGATGAAAAAGATTATACTTCAGATGAAAATAATAATAAATATAATTTAAAAAAAGAAGAAGATGAAAATGAAGAAATAGTAAATTATAAAGTAATTGATAAACAGGAAAAATTAATTTCAAATAAAAAAAATGAATCTGATTTTGATATAACAGAATCATTACCAAATGTAACTAAATAAAAATAAAATTTTTTCATTTGTTTATTATATATTTATATTTTATAAAACAATTTTTATTTATTATATTTATTTTAATTTTCATTATTTTTAAATTTTATTATTTTTTTAATGAATATTACATTTTTAAATAATCGTTCATATATTTTTGGAAATATTTTTAAAAAAAAGAAAGAACAAATTATTAACTTTAAATTAAGAAAAAAAAAGTATGATGACATTGAAAAATCGATTAAATTATTAGATGAGATTTCTACATATAAAAATAACATTTTTAAATCTTTAAATAATAGTAATAATGAAATTGAAGATAAAAAATTACATAAAAGTAATTCTGAAACTTTATTCCAAAATAAAAATTCTAGAAATAATCAAAAAAATTTAAATAGTAAAATTTTACAAAAATTTAAAAAAACAAATAAATTTGAAAAATTTGATAATTATTTAAATAGTACTACAAAAAATTTTAACATTTCTTCAATTAATAAAATTAAATCATTCAAATCATTAAATAAATCAACTATTAAAAGTCATAATTCTTTATATTCAACTATTGATTATAAAAAAAGTGAGAAAGATATATTTAAAGAAAAATTATCAATATTTACTAAAAAAAAAGTTAAAAAATTTGAATATAAAAAAAAGTATTTCAAATTTATTAATAAAATATATTATGATTATACAAAATTTAATAGAAATAAAACTTTTAATTTAAGTGTAAATTATTCAAAAAATAATTATACAAAAAATACAATATCTTCAAAATTAAATGAAAAACCAAAAATTTTATCTAAAAATAAAAGTTTTGATTTAATTTCAAAAGAAGAAAAAAAAATTCTTAAATGTTATAAAAATATTAAACATCATATTAATCTGAAATTGTTTCTTAATGATAAATTTTCCAATAAAAAAAAATTATTATTTTCTGAAAAAAAAAAAAATATGATTAAATCATTAAATGAATCAATATTTATAGAAAATATTAATAAAAAAGATAATGATAATATTCATGGTATTAAACATTATTTAAATTTATTAAAAATAGAAAAAGATTTAAACTTTGTGGAAGGGTTAAATAATTCAGTTGTTTATTCTCAAAAAAAATTTTTAATAAATAAATATGGAGATTATAAAGGAAAAAACAATATTATGAATAATAGTAAAATTTAAAAAAATTAATATAAAACATATAAATTAAAATTTAAAATAGTAATTTAAATATTATGAATAAAAATAAATTTTTTTATTTAAAAGAAATTTAAGATAAATAATCTAAATAAACAAGGTAAAATGTATTCTAAGTTATTAAATGAAAAAGATGAAGAAATTAAGAATTTAGAAATTGCATTCAAAAATGAAACAAACATAAAAAAACAATATGAAAATGATATAAAAATTCTTAATGAAAAAATGAAAGAAATGACATTAAACAATAATGGAAGTTTAATAATTACTTCTGAATTTAAATTATTATGGAAAGATTTAGCAAATAAAATATCTATTTTATTTAAGAATTTTTATGATTATCCTTTTATAATATATAATTTAATTCAAGAATTATTTTGTATTTTAGAAAATAATATTAATACAAAAATTGAATTTATTAAAAAAAATTTTATTCAAGTTTTAAGCCCAGGAACAGAAAAAATTAATATGAATGATTTAAATAGTGTTCTTAAAGAACTAATTAGACAAAATATAAAAAAAATCTTTTTAAATAAAGAAACAACCGAAATAGAAATTAATTCTATTATTGAAAACTATATTAAATTTTTTGAAAATTATATCACAAATGATAATAATAAAAAATTATATAGCAATTTTCAAAAATTAATTTTAAATGAAAAATTTGGAATTTTAATAGAAATAATGAAAACAATATTAATATATGTTAAATATAATGATACAGATTTAAGTTTAGATATAAAAAAATTTTCAGATAGAAATATTGAAATAAAACAATTTTGTAATAAAGAAGTAATTTCAATTAATTCAAATAAAAGTAATGAAAATATAAATGGAATATATCTTATTAAACCACCATTTCTAAAAAATGGATTATGTTTGGTCAATAATATTTTTCCTATTATTTTAGAAACAAATCATTTAAAAAATTTAAATAATGAAATAGAAAATTATAATAACTCAAAGATAAATATTAGAAATAATGAAAGAAAAAAAACTTTCAATAATAAAACAATAAGATTAAATTATATAATACCAAATAATTTTGAAACAAAATATAAATTAATATATCAATCAAATATTTATAAATTTTCAAAAAAAGAAAATATTAAATCAGATTTAAGTGGAAATAATATTATTATCTCAGAAAGAAAATTATCCCCAACTTATTGTTTTACTAATTCAATAAAATTATTTAAACAAAAAAAAATAAATAATTGTTTCACTTTAAAAGAAAAAAAAAAACAACATAGTTTTTTAAAATATAATACAAAAAAAAATTTTTCAAATGAAGAATCTGATTATAGATGTGAAGTTCAAAAAAATAATTTACAATTTATTAATAAACAAGTTCTAAAAGATTTAATTTCCCAAGGAGAAAAAAAAATGAAAAAGGAGATACCTGCTTTCTTGTATTTCCTAAAGAACCGAGAGTTATCCGTTCCTAAAAAGGCCGGACGGTTTTGGTTCAAAAGATCTGATTATATGACCAATGAACTCAAGCAGATTATTGACAACTGCTTAAACCCAATAGAAGACGAACTATTCGACTTTTTTTCTCATCTTATGACGGACTTTGGAATTCAGGATTACAAATTCTCTGTAAGTCAATTAATGGAGCTTATGAAAAGAGAAAAAATAGAAATGAAATCAGACCGCATAAAAAGAATCTTAAAATCATGGGGCATGTCGAGCAAGAACTCTTCATATAAGACATTGGTATTTGATGAAAAGACAAAAGATATTGTATGGTCAAATACCATTTGCGGTTGGTACTACACCATGACCGAGCAAAAATTAAAAGAAATCAAGTAAAAAATGTTGATTTGTTGACATCCCGACTCTAATATACTTATTACTAATATATTATATAAAACATGATTCAACATTTTTATATAGAAATTCAACATTTTTTTGTTTAAATTCAATATTTATCTATCAAATTTCAACATTTTCTGTATGAATATCAATCAAGCAAAGAGTATTCCGATAGTAAACTACCTCGAGAAAAAAGGTTTATCAAAGAAAAATGAAAAGGGAAACAGCATTTGGTTTTTATCCCCTTTGAGGAGCGAAAAGAGCGCTTCCTTCAAAGTTGATACGTCGAGGAATGTGTGGTACGACTTCGGCTTAGGTGAAGGAGGAACCATATATAGGCTGGTGGAGCTTATGCTGAACACTACTGACCCGTCAGCTGTGCTGCATGAACTGGAATCATATGGAGACCTTGCCAATCACAATTCTTTCTCTTTTCACAAGCAATACGATCCAAAGGGAACTAAAGAGCGTATCAAAATAGAAAAACTTTCTAATGACAAGCTGTTGCATTACCTCACAGATATAAGGCATGTGGACATAGAAGTAGCAAGAAACGAGTGTAAGGAGATTCATTTGCATCTTGGAGAAAAGTATTTCTATGGGGTTGCCTTCCCAAATATGTCTGGAGGACATGAAGTTCGTTTTGCAATAGGCAATTATAAACGTTGTGTTGGTAAAAAGGATATTAGTCTGATAAAACAGGCTTCAAATAGCTCCATATGCTGCGTTTTTGAGGGATTTATGGATTATCTGTCATACTTGTCATATAGGAACTGTCGCAGTCATTCAGATGGCATAGCAAGCCATTATGACTACATGATTCTAAACTCAACATCCATGGCACAGATGGCAAAAGTAGTGTTGGCGTACTACGACAAAGTGTACTTGTTCCTTGATAATGACAGTGCAGGTCAAACTGCCTCCAAAATCATAATGAGTGACGTCCCGAATTGCATCAACCTATCTGAGAAATTTCTTCCATACAATGATTTTAACGACTGGTACTGCAACTGGGTATGTACACGCCAGAGAGCAGAATAATTCAACAAGATAATAACCATTAAAATTTATGTAATAAATATGAGAATATTAGTATTTGCAAACCACAAAGGAGGAGTTGGAAAAACAGCCTCCGTCAGTGCCATATCTGCAGTGCTGGCCCAAAAAGGATTCAAGGTCTTGATGGTTGACCTGGATTCACAGGCGAACCTAACTCTAAACTATCTGCCAAAGGTCCCTGAAAGAACCATCCATGATGCAATTATTAAGAGAAGAGATGTTCCAGTGTATGAGATAAGTGAGAACCTTCACATAGTGCCGTCAACCCTTGACAT